>JAXIUT010014241.1:0-21961 GCA_035586675.1 Eurytoma californica
TATTTATTAATAAATATAAATTTACAATTGTATTCATTCATTTTAAATTATTATACGTTAATTATTATACGTTAAGACGTATGTTTACGCAAGTTTGCATATGTTTCGGTACGGTTGCGTACATTTGCGTACGTTTGCGTACGTTTGCGTACGTTTGCGTACGATTCCGTACTTTCTTGGTACAGTTTGAACATTTTGAAAATTTCCATTAGGGAAATCTGTGACCCGGAGGTGAAGACCTCTCCTAGTAAGTTTTAGGATATTAGATGAGTACTTTCGTTGAAAATGGATATTTCAAATAACATATGGACACATAACATATAACATAGTGATTGTGGTTTGTTTTAATTTATATTTTTTATTTATAGCATTTAATTAAAAGATATAGTAAATTGATGAGAGAGAATAAAAACATTTATATGATACCTGCAATTCGGTTAAGACGGAGATCATGAATATACGGAATCAAGGGTGAAACGTGAAGTCGCCGCAATCAGAACGTATACATTCCCTTATCAAAATGTCCTGCAGGATATCCTGTCGGTCCTGCATGCTATTCACGTTTTTCCTGCAGTAAATAATTCTAAACATAACACATAACATAATTAAGAAACTGTGAAATTATTTCGCTGATTCCCAGAAATGCGGATTTTGATTATATTTTTAGCCTCTTTCATAGAATTACTATAAATTTAAGGCTACTAGATCAGTATGTTACGTCCCGAGCGGTGGACGTAAGTTTTAAAAGGCCAGCGCGGCTATAAACTAGCGAAAAGCGGCAGTGACCCACGGTGCGGGCGCCGCTGCGAGGGCCCGTTCGCTGTTCGCCCTTTTTCCTTAACTCGGTGGCGTTGCCACTTACCTTGCCGACGATCTTTGCTCGTTCAGAATCCGACGCGGAAGCGCGAAATGGTTCCAACTGCTGGGCTGCGCGGCTGGACGAACGGCTGGTCCTTCAACTGCTGGGCTGCACGGCTGCTATCTCGGCGGCTGCAAAGGCTGCTGGGCTGCGCGGTCGCGGTTTGGTTGTCGGTTTCGAAACGAGGGAAGGAAATGAGGTTTGAATTTCCTCACAAAACAACACTCACTATTCGGGGAAAATACAGCTTTATTAGCCTTTGATTTCGTCTTGAGTACACTAGTCGCCAATCGCGACGCGGCGAGCCACCCGCGATTGCTAAACGGAACTTCGTGCGGCTCGTTAGCCAGCACTCTAACGCGAAAGAAACGCACGGCTGGCTATCAAGCCTATGCCTTGACGAGAAATATTCTAAGTCCCTCTCGGACTTAGAATATCTCAGAGTAGCTGCGCGTGCTACTCAACCGATCGAACGACGAGAACTGGCGGCGCGAGGGCCCGACGCGCTCGTCGGGGCCGCCGAGACCGTTGGGCTGACGGCGGGGAGAGTTTTGCGATTGGCTGAAAAAATATCTCCAGCCAATCACAAAACTTCTCCCAGCATCTCCCGAGGTGCACATGAGACGCTGATGTTGCGTCTTGCGCCGCGAGCCGAGAAGTTGCTATCGCCTCTGGGGTTCGCGGAATCCCAGGCGCGAAAACAAAACTCTCGGCTCGCTTTCGGGGAAGCGAGCGATAAATAAAAATTTAATGCTTCTTTCCCAGCGTTTTCGGAGTTACTCGATGCCATGCCGCATCGAGTAACTCGCTGAGAAATCGCGAAAACTGAGGCCCTTTGTGCGCCTCGGGAACGCGTCAGCGCTTGTGCCTCTCGGTCCCGGCTCGCAAGCCTGGGAGCGAGATGCACACGATCGCGGCGGCGTCGGGTTTTAGAGCCCGGCCGTCGCGCATAAAAAAGTAAAAAGAACGAAAAATAAGTCGCCCGCTGATGAGCGTAAGCGACGTCTTTGTTTCACGTACGTTTGCGCGCCCGATCACCGCGTGCGATCGGGTGTCTCGCGCGCGCTTATCGCTTCTCCGCCGCGCGGCCGGAAGGGCGGCGGGGCGGGTCGCCTAGCTCGCCGCTGGCGAGCTAACGGCCGTGGGCCGAGAGTGCGCCTGCACCGAGAAAAAAAATTTTAGTGGGCGCGCGGGCCGCTCGGGACATTACACAGTACTTTCGAGAAAAAGGCTTATTCCAAATGCAATATGAACACCAGGTTAGCCGAAATGATTACAATTTTTAAATAAATTTGCGATCCGAAGGTTGGTTCGCCAGTTCCCGTAAATCCGGTCACGCGCCGGTAATTTTTTATTTTGAATTAGGTTAATCATACCTACTACCATTGGAATTGCAAAAAATAGTTATTAATATTCTTAATAAAAAGAATCTATAAAAAAACAAATACTTCTAAAAACGAGTACAATTTAATTTCAGTGATAACTTAAATAAGGTACTGAGAAATTAGGTCGCTGTATATTTTTTTGCTTCCATAATCCTAATGAATTAGGTTAACCATACTTGCACTCATTGAAATTATAACAAATAATTACTAATATTCTTAATACAAAGAATCTTTTAAACAATTAATTACTCCTAAAAACGTGTAAAATTTAAATTCATAGACAACTTAAATAAGGTACTGATTGTGAGAAATTAGTTGGCTGGATCTCTGAAATTCGGATTTTAAAAATCATTAATAGTATCAGTAACTTTAGGATATTTATCAGTACTTTCGAGAAAAATGCATATTTCGAATAACATATGGACACCTGAGCAGCTGGAATGATTATAATTTTTAAATAAATTTAGGGAAGAACGTTGATTCGCAAGTTCCCGGAAGTCCGGTCACGCGCCGGTGTTTTTGGAGTTTGAATTAGCTTAACCATACCGGCAATAAGTGGAATTGTAAAAAATAATTATTATTACCCTTAATACAAGAATCTTCTAAATAAAAAATTTCCTCTAAAGACGAGTAAAATTTAATTTCAATTAAAATGTAGACTGGTAACAAAGTCTTCTGCACTCGCGATTGCGCAATTCTGCCGCAATTTGCCGAAATTCTGCTGCAATCGCGATTGCAGGCAGAAATGAGAAGCTAACGATATGCAATAGGTGCGCAATAAGTGCGCAATTTTCACTATTGCACGCGCGATTGCGCAATAATTGCGGGCAGAGTGCGAAAGATTTTGTTACCAGGGTAATTATTTAAGTACTGAGAAATTCGCTGGAACTCTAAAATTTGGATTTTAAAATACATTTTTTTGCCTCCTTAATAGCTTTTTATGTAAATTAAGCGATCCAGATTTCGAGAGTTTGTTTGAAAATCTCGAAATAGGCTTGCTTTTCGAGGAAAGCAAATTTTCATTTGTTTTTCGTGCACAGGTTCATACATATAGGCGTGCCTGATCATGCGCCTGATCATTTCTAGTTTTACTAACTTTTGGGATATTATATCAGTACATTTGAGAAAAATGCATATTTAGAACAACATGTGGACACACGAGTAGCTGAAATGATTACAATTTTTAAATAAATTTGCGATCCGAAGGTTGACTTGCATGTTCCCGTATATCCGGTCACGCGCCGGTAGTTTTTGATTTTGAATTAGATTAACCATACTTGCAATCATTGGAATTAATAAAAGTACTTAGTAATATTCTTAACTAAAAGAATATTTTAAACAATTTATTACTTCTGGAAATGAGTAAAATTTAATTTCATAGACAACTTAGTTAATATACTGAGAAATTGGTTCGCTGTTTCCCAGAAATTCGGATTTTAAAATACATTTATTTGCCTCCTTATAGCTTTTTATATAAATTAAGCGATCCAGATTTCGCGAGTTTGTTCGAAAATCTCGAAATAGGCTTGCTTTTCGAAGAAAACTAATTTTCATTTGTTTTTCATGCACAGTTTCAAACATATAGGCGTACTCGTGCGCCTGATTATTCCTAGTTTTACTAACTTTTAAGATGTTAAATCAGTACATTCGTGAGAAATGCATGTTTAGAACAACATATAGACACAAGAGTAGCCGAAATGATTACAATTTTTAAATAAATTTGCGATCCGAAGGTTGGTTCACCAGTTCCCGTAAATCCGGTCACGCGCCGGTAATTTTTTATTTTGAATTAGGTTAATCATACCTACAACCATTGGAATTGCAAAAAATAGTTATTAATATTCTTAATAAAAAGAATCTATAAAAAAAAATACTTCTAAAAACGAGTACAATTTAATTTCAGTGATAGCTTAAATAAGGTACTGAGAAATTAGGTCGCTGTATATTTTTTTGCTTCCATAATCCCTGTTGAAAATTCCCTGCAGGATTTTCTCTAGGACTTCCTGCAGGATTTCCCTACAAGAAATCGTGCAGGGGAATTCTGTGGTATTCTGCAGGAATCCTGGAGGAGCAGGATTCCCTGCGGAGAAATCCTGGAGGGATTTTTCAACAGGGATAGTATATGCTTACTTATAAAGGTACTATTAAGGGAGTACTATAAATATTTTTCGGTATACCGAAAAATCGTACACCGAAAAAAATAAAAAGTAAAAAATTCAATTCAGGAAATTCATTAAGGAAACCAGGTGATTGATCGCTGAAATCTTTTACCTACCAATTCCCTTACAAAAATAAACTACTGACAAAACTATTGTCAAAACTATTGGATAAGCAACTGATGAACTACTGGTGAACTACTGATAAATCACATAATTTTAATAGTAAATTGGCAACTACTGACTAACTACTGACTGGCAACTACAAGTAAACAATTTGTAAACTACTTAGAAATTCTTTGAAATGTGGGCAATAGTTGCCAATTTACTATTGGAATCAAGTAATTCATCAGTAGTTTATAGCAGTTTGCAGTAGTTCCTACAGTAGTTTCGACCAGTAGTTTATTTTTGTAAGGGTTTAGCACAATCAGGTAATATCACACGACATATGCAGTGATTTATTTTTTTCAGGTGTGGCCTATTGGAAAAATTGACATAATTATCACAAAAAAATCATATAAAAATCACATGAGAATCTTTTGTATCAATTTCTACAGAAATTTTGCAATCTTTCTAAACGCAAAAAATTGCACATGAATTAATATGTAAAAGTCATGTGAAAATCACATGATAATCATGTGTACATTCAGCAGGGTATATTCCAGACATTACAAATTAAACTATAACTCCAATGTATCAAAAAAGCAAACTTATACCGAACTCCTACCTATCTTTAGAAATTATGCAATCTAAAACTTATAAAAATTCATTTAACTTTTCTGATTGCAGCTTTACACACTAGAATAAACGTAGTGGATAGTAAAACTAAATTTGTTAAAGAAATAATAAGAACTCACCAGCCGATAAATTTCTGGGTACCCTATATACAGATTTATATATCAGGTAGCAAAGAAAATAAGCATTAAAAGACTTTCTGCCAGCTTTATTGAATTATATTTTAAATGAATATATACTATACTATGTTATTAACTAAAGCCGATGTAGCCATTAAATTTTTATTGATTTTAAAAACTATTAAGTTTCTTTTATACAACACACTTTAAAATTTTGACTGAGACAACAAAGTTCTTAAGAAGGAACCGGGCATTACTTTGTAGGGACCAAAATGTATATAAAAAGTACCTCGATAATTTTAGTGAAATTTTCATTAAATAATTTTAAATTTCTTTACCATTTTCTTGTTTAAGAATCATAAATATTTTGTCATGTGAAAAAAGGTACATGCTAATAAATCTAAATAAGGTATGTATAAAGGTATTATGACTTATGAAAAGGTTTTAATAAATTGCTCCATTTTCTTTTAAAAATGTAACAAGATATTCTGGAGCTAACTTTAAGGGCCTCAAACCTCCAAAGCTTGGATGATTGATGTTGCAACCTTCTTCCACCAGTTTATGTGCCCATTTTTTTATAACATAATCTTCGTGGTTGGACCCAACAAAAAACAGGATATGAAAAGCGTTCTCAGTTTCCACCTTTGCATTTATATCCGCATTGTGCTGTATTAAAAAATCGAAAACGTCTTCGTGGTCATATAGCATGGCTATATGCAATGGCGTACCCATGCCACTTACTTTGTTAACATCTGCTTTAAAATCTACTAACAGTCTGCAAAGTCTTAAATTACCATGTTCCGCAGCAAAGTGAAATGGTGAGAAGCCTATGACATGGTCATCTACAAGTTTAACGATAGGGCTCACATAGGTTACTTCGGTATTTACCATATCTGGAATACTTTCTAAAAGACTTCTTACAATATCTTCGTCACCGTTAATGCATGCCTTAAACAATTGGGTTTTTAATTCTTTATAATCAAAAAGATACTTGAAAAAAATATCAGACCTGAAAAAATATTTAAAAACAGAAATGAAGTCTAATTTAATAACATTTTTTTAAATTTTATTATTATTAATTTTTTTAATACGTACATTTTCAATGATAATTTCAACTTCTTTAAAATTTAAACTGGTTTTTCACTCCAATATCAGTTTTTTTTTTTAATATAAACCTGATCAGGTAAGGCGAATGAAGATAAGGCCTACACCTCAAAATGGCGTAACGTGTAGGAATAAGGGCTGTTACATAGAAAGAGGAATAGGGATTAGATACAAGAAAATATATTGCTTGTATGTCTATATATATATAAGGAACAGCGAGGTGTTCCTTCAAATCAGTCGCTGTTCCTTATATACATAGATACCCTATTGAAAATAAATACGTATTTTTGTGCGTATTTTTGATACGTATAAAAAGTACGTATAAAAAATACGTATCAAAATTACGTATCAAATTGTTCGAATTCGTGTGGTATTTTTGATACGTATTTTCTTGAATATAATGATTTGAATACAATTTGAGTAAAATTAGTTCATAGCCTGAAACCGCAACCATTAAATGGAGTACCATGCGGATGATAACACCGAAACTGGGGGATTAAGCTTGAAAATTTTTATTTTTCCCAAATTTAAGATAGGAATCAAACAAAAAGAGGGATCAAAAATACGTAACAAAAATACGTAACAAAATTACGTAACAATGATACGTATTTTTGTCACGTATTTTTGATCCCTCTTTTTGTTACGTAAAAATTAATGTTTTGATGTAAAGTAAAAGAAACTGGGATTACAATTCCATCGAAATTATGGGTGGTTCTAATGCTTGTGCAGATTCCGAAGGAAATAAAAAAATTATGTATGAACACTTAAGAATAATTTTGAAACGTTTTGAGGAAGAAAGTTATAAAAATTGTAATGATAACTTGAAAATCAAAACAAAAACAAAAAATGTTAGTCAATTACATCTTTTGATTAAAAATTTTTCTTTTTTTTTAATAAATATGAGCAGATAAATTATCTTAAATTATATATCATATAGTTTTATGTGTAATGTAAACACTGAAAAGTTCTCGCAGGAAAAATGTCTGTAGAAATGTGTATAGGGTTTAGCTTATTGAAAATATGTCTTTAGTCATAGGTTAAGTATCTAGTTTTGTTTATAAAATACATTAAACTTTCATTCCACTTAAAACTATATCAATCAAAACATCTAAGTATTTAACGACAGTTATTCTGGAGATTGCGTTTGTCAGATTCCTAATTACCTTGAGGTATTAGTTTATCAAATTCTCTACTTCAGTCCAGTTGTCACATTCATACATAATATCACTGTATAATTATTTGCATGAAATATCATTTTTCCTTTTTCCAGTACGTTCAGTTAACAAATTAATTTTCTTTATGTAATTAAGTATTCTATATTTTAATGATTTTTCAAAAACCTTAGCTAGGTTTAATATGCGTGAGATTGGTTTTATAATTGCAGCTTCTAAGTTATCACTACTTTTATATATAATGAGCATACGTTAGCTTGTTTAAAAAGTTCTGGGCAGTTTCCTAGTTCAAAATATTTGTTGATAATCACTGGCTAGATGACTAGCAATATAATGACTTACTTTCTAGAGTTCTTTATTTGTTACACTATCAATTTCACCTGCTACCTTCTTCAGATTCATTATTATTTTTACAATTTCCTCTTTAGTTTTAGGAAGCAAGGGCTAGTACACCCCTAGCGGAAATTTTTAAGTGTATCAAGATGTATCCAAATGTATCAAAGTGTATAAAAGTGTATCAAAGTGTATCAAAGTGTATCAAGGTGTATTAAGATGTTGCATTTCGGACCAATTTTGTAAAATGTTGATACACTTTAATACACCTCGATACATTTTGATGCACTTCTATAAAAATGAAATTAATGCTTTGATACAGCTTGATACACTTTGATACATTTTGATACACTTTGGTACATATCTAAAATATTTAATATAAGGAAAATAAAATTCTAATTTTAATGAAAATGTATCAAAGTGTACAAAAGTGTATCAAAGTGTATCAAAGTGTATCAAAGTGTATCAAATTGTATCAAGATTGGGTCGAAATTTAGCATCTTGATACACTTTCATAAAAGTGTATCAAAGTGTATCAAAATGTATCAAAGTGTATCAAGTTTGGTCCGAAATGCAACATCTTGATACACTTTGATACACTTTGATACACTTTGATACATCTTGATACACTAAAAATTTCCATTAGGGACGCTAAAAGAATAAGAGCACAGGAGTAAGAAAATACATTGTTAGTATATCTACATATATGAGGAATGGGAGGGAACAACTGGAAATAATTAGTTATTTCCTCTTATTCCTCATATATATAGGTATACTAACAATGTATTTTCTTATTCCTCTGCTTTTATTCTTTTAGCGTGTACTAGCCCCAACATTGCTTTTTCTGTAGTTGTAGTTGGGATTCAGCCTGGGTTTTAGTGGATTTCCTACTAAAACCTAGCTGGATCCCAGTCCTTCCTACCTTTCCCAGCTGGTTGTTTTATAGGGAAGTTCTGCTGTAAAACTTTGATCCTTTCTAATTTTAAAAGCCATGTTTTTTCCAATATTACTGAAGAATTGGTTCAGGTGGTCAACAATTTCTTTTCTGCTTTTAGACATTCATATTATTCTTTTTTTTAATTGAGATCTTTCCTTTTTCTTTTTGCCTGTATATTGTTATTCTAGAATTTCCTAGTATATTTTTATATAAGATTTATATCTAATTTTTGTTTAGTTTTTCAGGATGTAGCAATGCCATTTATAATCCCTGGTTTTCTTAGTTTCCTTTTTGTTTTAAAAACAGTTTTATTCATCATAGCTTTCTGAAGTGACTTTTTTGTCTGTTTTATTTGTAGAGGTCTGAGCACTTTCATTAGATGTGAGATTGTCTAATCGACTGCCTTTACGTCATTCATTAATATTTTGTAATTTATTACTTTGTTTACTAGCGGAGCAGATATTGCGGAATCAAGTGCTACTATTTTGTGTTAAGCGAACTATTTTATTTTTCAACCCTGATGAACCCTGAACCTAAATATGTTTTGAAAATATCTTAAATATTAGAAAATAAAATAAATTTATTCTGATCATTTTAATTTTTTCTTTCATGTTTCTTTTGTTTTTTTTTTTAAGTTAGATTTATTTATTGATTATTTTCGGAAGAGTAATGACTGAATTTAATTCTGAAATTTCTTAAAACTTTTTAGTCTTTTCAACGTTCACATTTTAATGAATTACATCAATTTCTAAAAGAAAAATTCAACATGAAGCAATATATTACTTCAAGTAATTTGGAGGACTTCATCGTCAATATGGAAAGTGTTATAATAATTATTATACAATAAAAATTATATACATAATTATATACTTATTATATTTACATACAGATATGTGTACAGCGTATATTGCTAAGTGACAACCCCATTGAAGTAGATGAACTACATAAAAGAATAAGCGAAGCTTTTGGAGAATTTGTTTTTCTTCCAAAATATGCAGCAAAATTAATAACCGAAGTTTCCAATGAAATACAATCATATTTTTCTACTTTTCATAAAATGAACAAGCTGTATAAAGAATCGCAACTATCTGCTTATAGAGAAGAAAAAGATAAAACACATGAGCTGATAATAACGAATCTAAAGTAAGAGCAATATTTATCATGCAATGTGTTTATATTTCTCTAATGAAAGTTACATTAATAAATTGTGTTGCAGTTTTCTTCGTGACTTATTTTCAAATATTAATGTTATCCACATTCCTGATGTAGGGAAATGTATTTTAAGTATTTTAATGAATAAAGAACAAATTTTAGAATGTATCTCTGTGTTGACATATCTTACATGTCACTTAGAAGACAACGATGTAAATATGCCATCAGTTGACTACTTGAGCAAATATTTATCAGATGACTTGATCAAGAACAGTTTAATTAGAAATATTGAGGATCAATCGAAATATGGAAAGTTATATGGTAGGATTTCTTATAAGCATTAGAGTTTTATAACGTAACACGTATTTTTTAAGTATAGATACCTGGACCCGAAAATGTCCATGTGGATAGACTGAATTTCATATGAATTCCATGTGGATCCAGCTAGATTCCATGTGGATCCATTCGGAATCTTTGTGGAATCCAGTCAACCTATATGGATGTTTTCTATACTGTGTACCCTTTTTTCTGCAGGATTTTGGAAATAATTCAATTCCTGCAAGAGTCCTGCAGAAATTTATCGCAGAAATTCTGTAGAAAATTTATTTTCTACTCACACTTAGTATTACAATAGTGATCGGATTTCTGGGAACCTAGCCTTTTTATAAATGCATTTAATTATTTACATTTAATTATTTCAGAGGTGCCAGAAATAAGTATTAACGAGACACTTGAAGCAGAACCTATGAGTAAAAAAATAAAAGTAAGTTCTCTAAATAAACCAATTAAAGTAATAAATGTCTCATTCTATTAATGTCGTCCTATGCATACTATTGACTATTGAGAAGTTAAATAGAACTTTTTCTTTAGAAAAATCAACATTTTAATGATTTTGAGAATTTGAAGCTTTCACGATGTATATTAATTTAAGGTTTTTCAGTTTTCAATCGTGGAAACGATTTTTGTGCAGACGCTAAATATTTCAGTTAGCTTCTTCAGGGTAAACCTATAACTGACCTAAAAAAAGTTTCAGATATCCTCTGAAGAAATAAACTGTAATTTCATTAAATGTGATTACAAAAAAGCCTGCACAGGATTTAAATCTAAAAAATGCATTTGCGCAATACACATTTGTGTGAAAAATACAATTCCAATGTACCCCGCAGAAAAAGCCCTGCAGGAATTTTGTGCAGGGTTTTCTCTGGGCCCTTGCTGTCATAGAATTACTGTAGGGTTCCCTGATATTACAGGATCCTACAGGGCTTCACAAATCTTCGCTAAAGGAAATCCGTCGACAGCAGGATTATAGAAAATCTTGTAAGGAAATTTCTAAAGAATATTCTTTAGAAAGAAAAGTTTGAGAATTTCTAGATTTCCCTGCAGGATTTTCTTTTGAAATTTCCCTACAGAATTTTTTATGGACAACCCTGCTAAATCCTGAAGAATCTTATGATAGCAGATAACCTTGCAGAAAATCCTGCGACAACAGGAGCGCACAGAAAATCCTGCACCAAAATTTTACAGAACTTTTTCAACAGGATGGAAACACCACAATACAGAAATACTCAGTTTAAATGTCAAATCTTTTTCTTTACAGAAATTAGAAATTTAATCAATTATTCATAATCCACCAAAAATATTCACTGTTATCTCCCTATAATAAAAACCAGCTAGAAAAGGTAGGAAGGACTGGGATTCAGCTGGGTTTTGGTGGGTTTCCCACTAAAACCCAGCTGGATCCCAGTCCTTCCTGGAACCTTTTCCAGCTGTTTTTTTTTATAGGGCTATTTTGAAAAAAATAAATAATAGAGAAAGATTAATATTTTTTATTTTTCTAGATTTTAGACAATGTGGATTTCTGTGCAATTATTAATGCAATTACAGTTTCTACTGATGCAGAAAATGTAGAGATTCCTGAATTTGAAGATATGGTTTTTTTAGTTTGTCATCTGGTAATATCAATAAATATTTTTGTAAATATTCAAAAAAACATGTTTTTGTAATAAGTTTAAAAGTGCATTTTTTAAATCTTCATATCCAGATCAATAGCAAAAATATTCTATTAAATTCTTCAGCAGAAAATATAAATATCTGGAATAAGAGAATTGGTAACTCTTTAGACGAATGTTTTTCGTTACAAAACATTGCGGCAAAAATTATTTTTAATTTATTTATAGTAATGAGAAATATATATCAAACCTATAAGAATTTAAATAAGTTTTCTGAAGATGAAAATAAGAGACTGAATGAGAGTTTCAATGAACACTTGAGGTAAATGCTTTTGATTTAATGTCATAAAATATTCCATAATAACAAGATTAATAGTGTAACTATAGTAATGGTCCTTATTATTTAAAAATATAGCTTCCTTTGCCAATTTTTCAATAAAATTGGAGAACAAAATATGAAACAGATAAATGTACACCTTGATAGGTTATTACATGAAGATAACGATAAAAAATATTTCTTAGTAATATTATTTACCGCTAGAACGTATTCAAAACAAAAACAAATGAGCTCAAGTTTCTTACATTATTTAATAGATTATTACATAGTATATACAAATCTGAATCATAATGCGAAGAATTTGTTATATGATGTATTTACAGTCGATCAGGATCAAAGTAAGACTTTATGAAAATTTAAAATTATACATTTTATCTAGAAAATATGTACTATCTTTTGAGTAAATCGAAGAAAAATTTTTGGGAAATAAAATTATATAATGCCTGCCCGTAGGAAAAAAAGTATGCACAAGTTTTGTGCACAATTGAAATTTATGCATAAATTTGTGTATAATTTAAAAATTTGTGCATACTTTTGTGCATAAATACGTGCACGGATTTCGCGTGGCACGCAATGTATGCACAATATTTATTATGCATAAATTCATGCACAAATTCTTTTCGCACATAAAACTTTTTCCTACGGGTGTTTATGTAAAGTGATACCAATTTTGATTTATATTCTGTATTTGGACGTCTTCGTTAAAGAAATTCAATAATTTTTCAACGAAAACTATCCCTTCCACAACAATTTCTAATAAAAGAGAAAGTAACATGAAGTGAGACATGCTCAGACAAGTAATTAACAAGTACTATTATTTGTTATTTAAAAACCAAAATAAATTTTCCAAAAACTAAACGTACTGCCCTCATTAATGACGTGAAGAATATCTGATTTCAATGTTAAGATATTCCATTCATAACTCTTGGAGAGAAATTGTTTGAAAAATTTTAAAATTATGTGGATATTTACAAAATTTTTCAAACAATTTCTCTCCAAAATGTATGAATGGAGTATCTTGAAATTGAAATCCGATATTTTTTACAACACTATGGAGGGCGGCCCTACTGAAAATTATCATATGCCAAATCACGTGATAATCACGTGATAATCACGTGATAATCACATGCCAAATCACATAAAGAAGCACATGTTTATGCACGTGACGAATTCGGCATGATTAATCATGTTATTATCACATGATTTGACACGTGATTCAACAGGTGATTTAGCACGGGATCCACACGCGATTTAGCACGTGATCCAGCATGTGATGTCTTATTGGCACCATTACAAAGCTCTCGACGTCACGTGATTTAGAATATGATCTGTCACCTGATTTAGCAAGTGATTGAGCACGTGATTGGGCACGTGATTTAGCATGTGACTATCGTCGGCAAAATTGGGGGCTCTCGACGACACGTGATTTAGCACTTGATCTATTACCTGATGTAGCATGTGATTTAGCACGTGATTCAGCACGTGAATTGTCATGTGCCATATCATCGTCGAACTTAAAAATTGATTACCGAACTCTCGACGACACGTGATTTAGCACTTGATCTATTACCTGATTTAGCATGTGATTTAGCACGTGATTTGGCACGTGATTTGGCATGTGCCGTATCATCGTCGAACTCAAAATTTTAAGTGAATCACGTGCTAAATCACATGCTAAACCAGGTAATAGATCAAGTGCTAAATCACGTGTCGTCGAGAGTTCGGTAATGGTGTCGATGATCCATCGCATGCTAAATCACGTGTCGAATTAGATGTCAAATCCCCTGCTAAATCGGGTGTCAGATCACGTGCTAAATCATGTGCCGTCGAGAGCCCCCAATTTTGCCGACAATAGTCACATGCTAATCACGTGCCGAATCATGTGCTCAATCACTTGCTAAATCAGGTGACAGATTATATGCTAAATCACGTGACGTCGAGAGCTTTGTAATGGTGCCAAGAAGACATCACATGCTGGATCACGTGCTAAATCGCGTGTTGGATCCCGTGCTAAATCACCCGTTGAATCACGTGTCAAATCATGTGATAATAACATGATTAATCATGCCGAATTCGTCACGTGCATAAACATGTACTTCTTTATGTGATTTGGCATGTGATTATCACGTGATTATCACGTGATTTGGCATATGATAATTTTCAGTAGGGGGTAGATTGGGTTTTTTTTGGAAAATTTGTTTTGTTTATCCTAGTGAAAATTTGTGTCCGAATTGACACACTTATACACAGTTTTACACACTTTTATAGACTTTTGTATAGATATAGACATTTACATACACTTTTGTACACTATTACACATTTTCAAATTTTTGCTGAGGAATTTCCAAATTTCCTCAGTAAAAATGTATATAAAGTACTAAAGTGTACTAAAGTGTACCAAAGTGTGTATAAGTATGTAAAAATGTTTACAAGTGTGTACAAATAATGGGTACAAGTATGTATAAATGTGTACAAATGTGCATAAGTGTGTTCAAGTATTATAAGTTTTTTACTTTTTCTTTTGCGTAAAACATGTACATAAATATACAAAAGTGTATATAATGTACAAAAGGGCACAAAAATGTACACAAGTGTTTTATAGAATATCTGAAATAACACACTTATACACACTTTTATACAGTTTCATACATTTATACACACTTTCGTACACTTTCCATTTTCACTGGGGTACTCAATAACAAAATTTTTTGTTTATTAAAAGCAAAAGAAAATATTGATGTCAGTAAGGCAGATTTGTATAACTACGGATTTCACATCTCGTTAATTAGGACATTTAAAACTATATTAATTTTTATTCCAAAAATACATGAAGGGATAATTTTCGTCGTAAAATCGTTGGAAGAGATAACGATTTCTTATGATTTCAGATACTTTCAAATGTTTTAGAAAACCTCCTAGTTGAGCCTCCAGAAAAAAAAGTAAACTCACTTTTTGACATAAAAGTAGTGTAACACCTGTAAATTCATTGCTCTTTAAGCCAATGATTGAATAAGCTACATTTAAAAATAAAAATTTTGTTCGTTAAACATCACAAGTGCAACGTATTTTTTCAGGAAAAGTTGCCAGATCCACAAAAGAGAAAGACGATAAAAAGATAGAAGAAACGGCCAATGAAGAAGAAAAAAGGATAGAAGAGATTGAAGAAGAAAAGGGTAAAGAAGAAGAAACAAATAATACGCAAGAGAAAGGTAAAGAAAAAGAAAATACCAATAAAGAAAAAAAAATGAAAAGGCAGAAAAGAGGGACAGAAAAAACCGAAACCGAAGAAGAAAAAAATAATGTTAAACAAAAAGTGAATTATGGTAATAGAGATTCCTACGAAAAACTTTTTTATTAACGTAACAATTGTTTCATCATTTCATATGCTTCAGATGCTTTAGATACTTTAAATAGTTCAAATATAGGTACAGATCCACTGCATTCGCAAAATGAACAAGAAAGAAGAAGTACGTTCACTTCTTGATATATAAAAATAGTGTCAAGACATCTGCTAATTCTTTGTTCTACAAGCCATCGACTGAATAAGTCTAATTTATAAATAAAAATTTATTCGTTAAAACTCGTAAGAGCAACATATTTTTTTTTTTAGAACACATTACTAGATCCACAAAAGAGAAAGACGATAAAAAAATAGAAGAAACGGTCAATGAAGAAGAAGAAAGGACAAAAGAGATTGAAGAAGAAAAAGGTAAAGAAGAAGAAACAAATAATGTACAAGAAAAAGCAAAAGAAAAAGAAAATACCAATGAAGAAAGAAAAATTAAAAGGAAGAAAAGAAGGACAGAAAAAACCGAAACCGAAGAAGAAAAAAATAATGTTAAACAAAAAGCGAATTATGGTAATAGAGATTCCTACGAAAAACTTTTTTATTAACGTAACAATTGTTTCATCATTTCATATGCTTCAGATGCTTTAGATACTTCAAATATTTCAAATATCGGTACAGATCCATCGCATTCGCAAAATGAACCAGAAAAGAGAGGTAAGTTCACTTCTTGACATATAGAAATAGTGTCAAGACATCTGCTAATTATTCATTGTTCTACAAGCCAATGACTGAATAAGTCTAATTTATAAATAAAAATTTATTCGTTAAACATCCCCTTATCAAAATGTCCTGCAGGAAATCCTGCAGGGAATCCTGCATAAAATCCTGCAGGAAATCCTGCAGGGAATCCTGCATAAAATCCTGCATAAAATCCTGCAGGAATCCTGCAGGACGGTCCTGCACGGATTTTCGCGAAATGTCCTCCAGGATTTCCTGCAGGAAATCTTTTTGGATTTTCTGAAAACTTGCTAGACCCTCCTGCAGGATTTCCCTGCAGGATACTTTGCAGAATATCATGCAGGATGATTCTGTAGGATTCTTTATAAATTATAAATTATTAATTATAATATTTAATAGGAAGAATGTTATTTTTAGTAAAAATAAAGGTCAAAAATGACATTTTCCCCGCGTAAGCGTAAGCGTAAGCGTAAGCGGGGAAAATGTCATTAATAATGAAAACAAATTAGAAAAATAATCATTTGTCAATTTTATCATTATTTATAATTTATAATTTACAATTTTTAATTTATAATGTTTAAATTTCCTGCAGGATTCTCCTGCAGAGTATCCTGTAGGATATCCTGTAGGATATCCTGCAGGATACCCTGCAGGGAAATCCTGCAGGAGGGTCTAGCGAGTATTCGGAAAATCCAAAAAGATTTCCTGCAGGTAATTCTGGAGGACATTTCGCGAAAATCCGTGCAGGACTGTCCTTAGATTTCCTGCAGGATTTCCTGCAGGACATTTTGGTAAGGGTCATAAGAGCAACGTATTTTTTTTAGAAAACATTACCAGATCCACAAAAGAGAAAAGCGATGAAAAAATAGAAGAAAAAGTTAACGAAGAAGAAAAAAAATGTGCTGAAGGAAAAGCAAATCATTATAATGCAGATGAAGAAGAAGAAATAATTAACGTACAAGAAAAATGTAGAGAAACAAAAAATGCCAATAAAAAAAGAAAAATGGAAAAGAAAAAAAAACGAACAGAAAAAACAGAAATCGTAGAAAAAAATGCTGAAGAAAAAGCGAATTATGGTAATTAATACAGATTCATACGCAAAACATCTTTATTTTAAGGTAACAATTATTTTATCATTTTAGATGCTTTAGGAAATAGATACTATTTGAGGAACTCAGATGCTTCAAATATCGGTCCAGATAATTCGAATTCGCAAAATGAATCAGAAAAGATACGTAAGTTCATTTCTTGATATATAAAAGTTGTATCACAGTAATCTGCAAAGTCATCCCTACTGAAAAATCTCATGTGAGAAATCACGTGAAATCTCAGATGAAATATCACCTGAAATGTCACGCCAAAATCTCAGGTGAGTTTAAATAAAAACTTTTGCTGTAACTGTAATTTCTTTAAAATCGATCTCTCTTAATCTTAAATGTGCCATAAGGTTCATCATATCGATGATACATCGGAAAATACGTGTTACAAAATCTTTTACAAACATTTTAGCATTTTTTCGCTTTTGTACAAATCTCAGGTGAGAATTCACATGAGATTTCAGGAGAGTTCTCACATGAGAAATCAGATGAAATCTCAGGTGAATTCGCAGCTGAGATATTTTTAAAAATGAAAAAAATGCTAAAATGTTGGTAAAAGGTTTTGTAACGTGTATTTTCCGATGTATCGTCGACATGACAACACCTATTGGCACATTTACGATTAAGAGAGACCGATTTTAAAGGAATTATAGTTACAGCAAAAGTTTTTATTTAAACTCACCTGAGATTTTGGCGTGAAATTTCAGGTGATATTTCACGTGAGATTTCACTTGACTTCTCACATGAGATTTTTCAGTAGGGCAGACGTCACGAAGAGAGAAATGTTTCGATTCCATGGTTTTCTCAGTGAAAAAAAAACCAAAGGAGTGATTCTACAAATTTTTGCTCAAGAGATCTTGGGAATTACTATTAGGCTTCGGTCCTTGCGCTTCCGGTACGCGTGTGCATTACCAACGTGTATGACGCAAACTTCAAAAAGGAGATGACGAAAACTATATTTTTAGTCTGCTTGATCATTTATAATTGCACTCACATATGATCCTAATCTTAATTTTCAAGATCTATCGTGCAAAAGTTACAGGAGTGCTCTGGGAATATTTGTACATCAGTTTTGCGATTTTTCTCTTCATATATAAGTCAATTATTTAGTAGATCGATTTATAAATAAAAATTTATTTTTTTTAACTCCTTAATTAGAGTGATGTATATTTTAGGTAGAGTTACTAGATCCAGAAAAGACAAAAGAAAGGAAAAACTAAAAAACAATCATTATGTAAAAAAAAATTGCTGCTGTTTCTGTCTGCAGATCTTTTCCAAAATCAGCAAACATATTAAAACCCATATTGAGCATGATGAAGTTAAACAACTTGTAAAATATTGCAAAAAAAAAGATCCCAGGAAAGATTTGATATTTGAGGAATTACGGTGCCGGGGTAACAAGCTATGGAATGAAAACAAAAAATTAAATAAAGGAAACCTTATATATGTGAGGAAACCTAGAGAAAATAGAACAGCGGAATCTGTAAACAAAGTTCCGTGTAAGTACTGTGACGGTTTGTTTTCCGAAAAAACAGTAGAGCATCATTACCTAAATTGCTTTAAAAAAAAGGATTAAACAAATAAATAAATTTAAAAAATAGTAATACAACTTTGAATCTTATCTTTGTACTAACCTCTTTTTTACCTGTTGAAACCCTGGTAGAAAATAAGCCAGTGAAAATGGCTGGTAAAGTAATTATTTGGCAATTTATTTAGGCAAAAGTTATGAGAAATACTAGCCAAAAATTAACCAATAATTAGTTAACGGGAAAAAAAACAAAATATAACGACCATAACCTAAAACTGCGCATATAAGTCTGATGTGTAGATTTGCTTTTGGAGCACGTTGTGTAGAAAACGGAGCAACGATATTATTAATGTTATTATTAATTTCATTTTTGTTAAATAATATAATTTACTATACTAATAGTAAATTTCGACACGGGGGCGGAAGAGACCGAAGAACGAAGCGAAGTCGAAAATTCGAGTGAGGGAAAAATTCCCACTCCCAGTCTCTAACAGTCTCTAGCCGAAAATCACATTCAACATGTGATTTTAAGGTTACATTTGTCATGAAAATGTACAATTTATTATTTTATAGTAACTTTGAAAATTAAGAATTTATAGGCAAACGGCATCTTAATTCTGTACATCAAATTAAGCATTTCTTAACTAATTCTTCCAACAACCGTTAGCTAAGAGAACTATCGTTTCCTGACGAAATTAATAGGATTTTAAAGTAAGAAATGCTAAAAAAATTAAGCAACTCGATGTGATTTGGGCAACCAATTGATAATTTTTGGTTAACAATTCTACCAGGGAAATATTGCGTAATTAGTTACATTGTAAATTCAGACATTGTGTTACGTGATTAACTTGATAGTTATTAAAATGTTCACAACACATTTTTACTTTCTTTGCAAATTTAAAAAAATTTGTTTTATTATACAAAAATGATTAAGGAATAAAATATTCTTGGGTCATTTTGAAAATGACAAGGTCAAGAGAATCAGACTCAGAGGAAAATGAAAAACATTAAATTTCTAAATTTCAAAAAATCAGTTGTGTAAGGCAATAATGCATTTGAACCCGTTCAAAAATAAAAAACGAATTTACCACGAGATTGTGAGATTTGACCGAATAATTATGGAGATAACGAGGCAAAAAAATATAATTTAAAATCCGAATTTCAGAGATCCAGCGAACTAATTTCTTAGTACTTTAGCTAATTTATCTACGAAATTACATTTTACT
This sequence comes from Eurytoma californica, assembly GCA_035586675.1. NCBI lineage: Eukaryota > Metazoa > Arthropoda > Insecta > Hymenoptera > Eurytomidae > Eurytoma > Eurytoma californica. The sequence goes on from JAXIUT010014241.1 coordinate 20,117, forward strand.
TGTTTTTAGAATTAATTATTTAATAGTTTAAAAAATTCTTTTTATTAAGAATATTAGTAATTATTTTTTGCAATTGATTGCAGGTATAGTCAATCTAATTCAAAATTAAAAGTTAGTAATACTATTAAGGAGGTAAAAAAAATATAATCTAGAATCGAGTTTCTTTGACACAGCGAACTAATCCAGAAATTGGCAAATCGACATCATAGTAGCAAATTTATTTAAAAATTGTAATCCTTCCGACTACTCAGATGCCCATATGTTATTCAAAATAACCATTTTTATCGAAATTACTGATCTAACATCCTAAAGGTAGTAATACTATTAAGGAGAAAAAAAAAATCTAAAACCGAATTTCTGGGAACCAGCGAACTAGATTCGCAGTATCTTATCTAAATCTATCACTGAATTAAATTTGACTCGTTTTTAGAAGTTATTCTTTAAAAGATTCTTTTTATTAAGAAGATTAGTAATTATTTTTTACGATTCCAAAGACTGCAGATGTGGTTAATCTAATTAAAAACCAAAAACTACCCCCTTACAGAAACTGATCACTAGCGGTACCCCATAAAAGATTACAAACGGTACTACATCGGTACCACAGCAGTACTACATAATATAATATAAATAACGTCAGGAAGTACATGTAACCACTATGTAGGACTTATGTAATAATCGTTCTGTAATAATTTGGCGGACCGAAAACTACAAGAAAAACTACTTAAAAACCTACAGAAAAATTTTGCAGTGCAAAATGCTGCAGTATCCTACTCGTACTTGTTGAAATCATGTAGTAGTTACGTAGTACCCTATGTGGTACCGTAAGACGTTATAGAAAAACTACATAAATGATTGCAAAAAATGGTTATAAGTTTGACAAAAATCACAGTATTAGGTGTAGTTATTTCTGTAGTACCGCATAAACATTAAAAAATTGTATTTTGTTTAATAACTCGAAAACGGCAACAAATAGAGCAAAATGGCTTAAATTTTGAGATCACTAGAAAGAAAGTTATCCTAAGTTAGATAAAGAATGTATTTTTTGGAATTAGATGCTAATAGATCCATGCATCACGTTTTAATTTAAAATTTTTTTTATTTTTAAGCGGTACTACAGAAATAACTACACCTAATACTGTGATTTTTGTCAAACTTATAACCATTTTTTGCAATCATTTATGTAGTTTTTCTATAACGTCTTACGGTACCACATAGGGTACTACGTAACTACTACATGATTTCAACAAGTACGAGTAGGATACTGCAGCATTTTGCACTGCAAAATTTTTCTGTAGGTTTTTAAGTAGTTTTTCTTGTAGTTTTTGGTCCGAGAAATTATTACAGAACGATTACATAAGTCCTACATAGTGAATAAACGTACTTCCTGACGTTATTTACATTATAGTATGTAGCACCGCTGTGGTACCGATGTAGTACCGTTTGTAATCTCTTATGGGGTACCGCTAGTGATCAGTTTCTGTAAGCGGCATTGTAAATCATCAAGGTCCATATTTTCTTCCATATTTCCTTCCATATTTTCTTCAAATAATACTTGTTTTGATTTTTTATTTAAAGTAATTTTTTGTTCCAAAAGTTTATATTTTCTTGTTGTTCTTTTATTTCCTTCTCTTGCTCTTGTATTTTCTCTTTTTCATTAATTACATTTCCTTGTTCTATTAATTTATTTTATAGATATTTTATTTTTTTAGCATATTCTTGATCTCTTTTCACTATTTCAGCATTTGCGTGACTTTATTTTCGCAATTATAGTCTCGACTCTTGTGTTAACACGTGGTTTCCTTCGTCAATTGAGGTTAGATTTACCTCTTTATGTTCTTTACATAC
>JAXIUT010014290.1:0-21928 GCA_035586675.1 Eurytoma californica
GTATAATTTATAGAGGCGTGTTATTAGAAACTATTTGATTAGAATCCACTAAACGAATTAGTTCCTGTAATAAGAATGTATTTTCTTGATTTTAGTGCGATTAAATTAATTGAAATTTTTATTTTATTTTATTAAATTAAACATATGAAATTTCTTAGCAAATTTTGATTTTCAGGAAAAATATAATTACTTTCAAAATGTATAAAAGTGGATATTCAGCACAATGGGATATCGTTTTTTATCGATCCGACCATGGGGGGATACTCCAATTGATCGAAGTCTCACGATGTCCGTCTCACGATCCGAGTATCTCTATTTTTGCGCGCGAGACGTCGACCGTTGAAAGGCGAGCCGACAACAATATCAGCGCCGAAAAGCGCGAAAAATAAAAGGGGAGGACAGCAGTCTGCGAGCCCGGGACTCGGATTTCGCGATGCGCTTGAATAAACCCGCACGCGCGCGCAATTAAATCGCATGCGGGACGCGAGGAGCAGAGCAACCTGAGAATTTACACCCGGGTAGGGCTCGACTTGACCACGCGTCTGGCAAAGAGAGCAGCTTGATTATTCATTGAATTTTATACCATTAATATTTACTAGTTTTTGTTGCGAAAAAAACGGTTTTCGCAGGGTTGTTCGTATGTGATTGATGTACACTACCGGTCAAAAGTTTAGGTTCACCAATTAAAATAAAAGAGAATACTATAAGTTTAATATCTCAGAAACTATACATCGTAACGTACTTTAATTTAACTCATTTTCCAGCTTGTTCGGAGTACTTGATAAAGTATTATTTGTATTTTTGTTTTTTAATGCACTAGCTTAGCTCCGTCCTTACCTTTAAGTTGTGTTAATTTAGACAATTTTTAAGGGTTACTTTGACCCTTGGCCAATCCACGAGTGATTAACGTATCTAAAAAAACCTGAGACGGCTGTAAAGTAGAGCTCAAGACCTTCAAAATTAATTTTTATTCGTTATCGTACGTTAATTTTTAAGTGAGAAATGAATACATTTACACCGAAAAAAGTACATTTTTAGCAAATAATTTAGAAAATCAACGTAAAAGTTTGCAAGTACTCTGAAAAAACTGGAAAATGAGCTAAATAAAGTACGATACGATGTATAGTTTCTGAGATATTAAACTTATAATATTCTCTTTCATTTTAATTGATGAACCTAAACTGTTGACCGGTATTGTATCTACGTTGTAGCTAATGTGCTTTCTGACGTGTTACGTGAACTGTTTATGACCTCTGTATGATTGAATTGAAGAATGATATAACGGTAGGCATTTTTGAGAAAAACCGATCTACAAACTATAGCAGCGTTTGGAAATTATAGGCACCTGTGAATCTATTATCTAAAGTTGAATTGGTGGAAAACCATCGCAATTACTGATATTTCATTAAAAAATTTTAAAAACAGCTCCATTATTTACTGATTAATAGAGCAATTACTACGGAATGGACCAGCGTGAGATGATATTGCGGTACTTATAAATTAGACTTGAATTCTAATGGTCGATATCCTATTTGGTTTCTAGAAATTGAAACACTTTTCATTGCTAACGATTTTACGAATCCAGATATCGTTTCGTGGAACTCTCCTGTTTACCGCGTGATCTAGAAATACCAATCGTGCAATTGAGGTAAGCACTGTCTAAATACGATGAAGTGATAAGTAGTTTACTAATGCAAATAAGTGAATATTCACTTATACGCATTAGTGCCCGACTAGCCGCTTATTGATATTTAGAAAGATATTTCGATCTCACCGAAAAACGATTTTTCGGTTATTTTCACCGATTTAATGTTCAGTTTGGTAATTTGGCCATTAAATGTTAAAAAAAATCTAAAAGTAGTTTTATCAGTGGGGTAAATTAGTCTATTTCGAGTAGAGTAATTTCATATACGATAGCTTTACAAAGTAGCTATTGTCTTAGAGCATACAAATGGTTTTCAATGAAATCTTCGATGTACTCTTCTCCTTAGCAAATTGGCACCGTTAAAAGTACGGCCATCCGCAAGAAATATGCCATGCGTTATAAGCAAATGTTCGCTGGGATGTTCCAAGTACAGGAAACAAACGTGTACTCGCTCGTAAACACGTCCATATGTTTAGCTCTCGGAAATAGTTTCCGCAAACCTGCGAATTCCTGATCTACGCACGCCTAAATTCCGAATTCGCGTGCTACCGGTCCCGTTATCAAAGGAAAAAAAAAAAAAAAAAAATCGGCAGGGTCTTTCTCCAGCTTCCGCGAGAGGGCACAGCCTCCCCATCGGTCCGAGCGTAACCCACGAGCCGCGCACACGTGTGTGCCCGATACGCCGTGTGCGCGACCGCGTCCTCGCTCACACATATATCCACGCGCGGAGCGGCCCGCCGAAGTGCACTTTCTAAAGGCCTTCGCCGTTCTAAACTCTCCCGTGTGCGCGTGCACACGCTCTCGCTGCGCGACTGCATTCTTCGCGTTGTCTCCTTTTCTCTCTCTCTCTCTCTCTCTCGAACTCAGCGTTCCGGACTTTCAGCTGATGGAGATCGATGCCGCGCGATAAGCAGGGGTGAGTTCGCGGTGGAAGGTGACGATGGTAATTAACGGACCAGTTTGATGGATTCTGCAAGGCGCGAATCTCCGATAATACCTTTTGAGAAGATGTGTCGCGCGGTGTACGAACGATTGGCGTATTTTTATAATTTTCGAAAGATTCTGAGAGTTTATCAATGGGAGCGGCGTGCGGCGGTATGCAGTGTCATGTGGAGAATAATTTTTTGAAAAGTGGTACCGACTTTGAAATGGATAGGTATTCCTTCCTGAATACCTATCCATTTGAAAGTCGGTACCACTTTTCAAAAAATTATTATAGATGCCCAAAAAATTATACAGATAGATGAATTCGGAATTGATTCACAATGATAGGCCATGTATAATAATCACAATGTCCTAACTTCTTCATACATCTGCTCATGTGTGATAGACCATGCAATGATAGACCGTATGTAATGATAGACCATGTATGATAATCACAATGTCCTACCTTCTTCATACATCTCATGAATAGGCAATCCTTGTAATAAAAGAACTGCACTAGGCAGGATTAAAATTCTGAGGTTTATTCATGTCTATAAATCTCTGGTAACAGAATCAGTCTCCCTTTACCAGATATTAGAAAAGCAGGTGATACCGAATTCGATACCAATTTCTATTCCGGACACCATATCGTCGCTTCCTAGGGAAACTAGCACATTTCGAAAAAGGCCTATTAATTTGTCATTTTTAAAGCCATAAAGTAAAGTAAACTCAAAAACTCAGAACCAGAGCCTGATAATTTTTTCAGGCTCTTAGAAAAATTTATTTCGTTCTGTTACTCTAAAAACAGCAAATTAAAATAGTCCACCTTTGAGATGCGTTATCGCAGTAGTCTTCGCACCAGAGTTAGAAAGGCTACGATTTCGCGTCGGCGCAATTTTTGCGAGATCTCCAGGTTTTGCAAAACCTGACGATTTGCAAAGGAGTTTCTCGGAAAATCCGGAAAAACCGAGCTCGCCGCACCACGAAACAGTCGGGATTCCGTAGTGGCGCGCGCGCGGAATCGCTTATGTACATACTTATATACTTTATAGCCGCGCTTTCGAAGTCACGCGTCAAACTCGTTTGCGCGCGTACAGCAGGTACGACCGCAACGCCGGGCGCGCGTTCGATGACTTTCTTCGGCGGACGCGCGGGCTTGTTACGAGGTGTCCCGCGCGAGCGATTGCGTCACGGGCGCGAAAAAATTTACGCGCCGGACCCTCTGTTTGTAAACAAAGTGTGGCTCACTTTTCGCCTCTCTTGAATGAACGAACATTTCTCGAAGAGAAGATAAAATAATCGATTCGAGTGTCGTAGCTGGGTCTTGCAAATCGGAAGTAGAGGGTCTGGGTTTGAATTCGGAGTTGTAAAAATCTGAATTTTACAAATCTAAGAGGTACTGCGCGACATATTACAGGAAAAGTTACGAGGTATCGAATTTTCGCAATGCTGATAAAAAAACAGTCTTTTAGAAGTGACATACGAGATTAAAAAAAAGAGACTAAACTCTGACGATAGACTTAACTTCTAATTAGCAAAAAATATTCATGAGAGGTTTATTCAAGCGATCCGTGACATTTCTAGTTAGTTGACTAATTTTACAAAAATTGTTTTTTCCAGATATTTTTGCAGTCTTAAATGATCGAACGAAACGTGCTACATCAGTATAAAATTGTTTTTTCGATTTCTCGATAGCATTTGGAACCATCTTCTTCGGAGCTTTAAAATGAATTTATAAAAATTTAAAAAAGTCAATTATTATATTAAAACGATGGCAACAAATTTTTGGTAATAAATCCGTAATTCGTTAACTCATTTGAGTGGACATTTGATTGATTAAAACCTTATGAGCACTTAACGCTTCCTTCTAAAAAATATAAACAAATAAATGATTTGATATAAAAATATTAAAATATGTGCGATATATACATTTGCTGTGCTTTATCAATTAATTTACTTCGAACTGATTTATATATTACGTTAAGAAAAAATTACGATAAGATAAAACAGGTTCAAAAGATGTAAAAAAAATCTGCAGTGTATTTCACGAATGAAAAAATTTAAATTACCTGTACAATATGGTTTATTAAAGTTTCAATTTCAAACTAATTTATTATTACATTTCGCATTTCTAATTTATTCCACAAACATTTTATGCAGTGAAAAAATATCTTATCATTGTAATGGTAATAGCATCGCTTATTATTGCGTACATTGAATAATTTTAACATAACAGCCTCTCATTCTAATTCGCAGTGATAGATTGACACTATTAGCTGAGCTTAAAGTGTACACGAAAGTAAGCCGCGAATTTCAAGAAAAAGCCGTGTGCATTTGAGAAAAGTACATACGCGAGTTTCACACGAGAGAAAGCGCGATGCACAAATTTCATTCGCACTCTAGCTGTCGACATGCGTTCCCTCATCTTCTGTCTCACGAATTCGTGCAACAATAATGCACTTCCTAAATCCGTTTTCTACTTATTTATTCTTTAAGAATTAAAATCAATTTGACTCGCTCAATGTATATATGCGTATAGACGAGTATGAGCGTATATGCGCATGTAGCGCATGTATAGATGAGCGAAATAATGAAAAAAAATCACACTTTTCCAGAGACAAAACTTGATCTGTCTAAGTTTGATCAGCTCGGTTTTCACTCGAATCAAGTAGTTTTCCACTCTCCCTTGGTTTTTCACACTTTGAGAAGAAAGAAAAAAGCAAAAATTGGCGCTTATCGCGCGCGTCTTCCTCGCATCTGCGCGATCGAGGTCTCGATTTTCCTGGCCGATCGGCCGGGTGTCCTGCACATATATAATATATAACCAACGTCGGCGCAGGAATGCCGCGCGCGAGCGACGGAATGAGAAAGGGGAGTTTACGAGCGGCGCGCATGCACTGCCCGCTTTGGGCAGCGCTCGGTACGCGCGCCGCGAATTCTCCGTAAGGCACAGATTCGCAAATCGTCGCCTAATGGAAAATCCGACTATTTCTCCTTCGAATCGGCAGATTGAACGGTATACGGACTTATTCGGCGGTAGTATAAATTTATTTTCGATATCCCCTACGATCAATTGTACAGTTGATGTCATTAACAAATCTATGTTTCTTTAGCTTCGTGGAATCGTGGCTGTTTTTAAAAACATAATGAGAGCGAGTTTTGATGTTTTTTTTTAGATTCTTACGGGTACAGGTCGTATTTTCAAATCACAAGTCATCTTTGGTATTTGAAGTTTTTTCTAATTAGATATTTGATTAAAATACAGCAACGTACCAGTTTTAAAGATTGAGCGAACTTTTATAAATTATATATCTTTTAAAGGAAAAACTCAAGTTTTGATCGACTACTATGATAAGTATTCATTTCACTCCTTTAAAGGAATAAGTAGCATGCAGACATTAAATTACGTGATTCACATAGTTTTAAAATAATTCCAAGCCATACAACTTTATAATGAAGTTGAAGTACATGATCATTAGACATTAAAAATGACGCGGTATCGAATTATAAATAATGATTTTCCTCGCTGAAGATCGAACAATCTGCGTCGCGTTGCTGTGACTTTAAGATCGATTCGCGCTATTGTGAAAATTAAACGTGATCACGATTACATGGAAGAACAATTCGCTTAATAGCCCGAGAAATCAGCGGAATTAAAACTTTTATACTTATCTTCGCAATTACTTTTCATTACCCCGCGACGTCTGTCAGGTAGCACCCGCCGTTCAATTCGTGCCTGATCGCCGAAGATAATTTTTCCAGCCAACTGCATGCACGCGCAAGAGTTAATTTCGAAAGACCAATTCAAAATTTTCGTCCCGCTAATGAGCCGCAGCTTCGTCCGTCGCGTAGCTTCGTAAAATCTTCCATGAATATTCAGCGCGTCTATTTATAAATTTAAATATATTTTGTTTGCGTCCGTCATTAACGGCGCTGGAGAGAGAGAGAGAAAAAAAAGGAAAGAGCGAAATTCGCCGGGGAGAGCCGGTTTCGCGCGGCGCGCAATCTTGCATCAGCTTCGATGCTCGCGTCGTCGCGGGTCACGAAGACGCGTATGTATACGCACATCTTCATCGGCCGCGCGGAGGCGAATCGAGTAGCCGCGATTTTTTTTCCGTCGAAAAACCAAAAGGGGGAGGGACGTGCGTACGGGCGCGCGGATTGCGGTAAGCTCGAGTTATGCCGGGTATCCGCGGCTCGCGATAAAAGGAACGGCGCGGGGAAGGAGGCGTTGTTCTCAAATGCCGCGAGGCCGGGGAACGAGTTTGCCATAAGCAGCTGCGCCGCGGAGCAAGAAAGCCGGCGAACCCCGGGATTTTCGCAGGAAAAATCGAACGTTTAGTCCGTTAGCGGAGAGACCGGCAACTGCCGATCGTGGCTTAATTGCCGGTAAAAGAGATAACCTGGCCGTCGACCTCGGCTAGGCGCGTACCGCGCCAAACACCCCCGGAATAAACGCGCACTGTTATAAGCATTCCCGCCCTTTTTCCGGACTTTTGCATTCGACTTGAAGTTTTTATCTGGAAAATGGAACGTTATTTGCACGCTGCATCGACATTACGACTTTGGGTAAACTGAGAAATCGCAAATTATTCATTAATTTGAGTAAAAAGTTTACTAAAATTTAATAACACAGTACACGATAACTTGTCGATGTTTAATTTTTATTATAAATCTATTATCGCGTTTATAATCCGATAATGAGTGTAGTGAGGTGATAAGCTAGAGACCAGACAATTATCATTGTGGATCCTGTTTGCTTTCGGAATAATTGGATAATTCGACTTTATCCATGAATAAACATGCCCCATGTCTTTTATAATCACCGGAAGATTAAAAAAAAACCATGATCTTCGCACTTTAAGGTTACCTCGTTAGCCGATCTACCGAGGCTCGCATTTTTTACGCTCGTTTCCGAATACCATTCGCCAAGGTTGCGCAACGCGGCATACCAGGTAAAATCGTACATTAACGTTGCGTAACGCCCGGCTGTCCAACATACCGCTTGTTATCGCAATGGAAATAATATAATAATAATGAAAAAAAAGAGAGAGAACCAACGCCGGAGATCGGCGTATTAAAAGTCCGCGGTACCCTCGCGTGTGCAAACGAGCCGTCGTCCCGCGATATACAATATCTCGCGCGGGCGGCTATGTGCCGTTCGAATTTTGTATGCCATTTGTATTCAAAATAGCCTTTCCATTCTCGAATGCCGTCACGGGAGGCGCGCGGCGACGATGAACCTGCTCGATCACTATCGTCACGTACTATACGGTGCGTTTATGCATGAAATCACCGGAGAAACATTCGTAATTTTTAATTTTGTAGTCAGATTGATCCGATCCGATGTGTGTATATTTCGAGGTTAGGTAAACAAACCGCGGATTGAATGCGGGAGTTTCAAGTGTTCGCTGTTGCATCGGATGGAATGCAAAGTGTTACGTCGCAATTTGTATATTGACAAGCATGCAGTTATTACTTTTTAGCGGTCGTAATTATTCGAGCATATGAAATTAATATTAATTTGATGATTCATTCGAAAAAATAATGAAGAAAATTTTGAAAATTTTAAAACTCAAATTTTAATTTAAGATTCAGATCAAAACAGCATTATATTTATAGTTTTCAGTATGAGGTTTTCCTGCGATAAATAAAAAAAAGGCAGAATGCTTCATAAAAAAAGTGTGTAACAAACAACATTGTAAATTTCACAGGTCAAACCTGTTTTATAGCGTAGTAAAATTTAAAAAAACTGACATTCTTTTTTGCTGAAGTAGTATATATATACACTAAACTAAATTTCAATTAACATATTACGCAGAAAAACAATTTTGCAATAACTTCTGCATCAATATGAGAAAAATTGTTTGTTGTAATCCGATAATTCGGTGATATTTTGACCGATCACATCTTCAAACTTAAAAAAACTTCAGTAATCCACCCTTAACGCTCATTTCTTCTTTCTATATCCGTAGAACACAAAAAATTTTCAAGAACATCGCGCTACAAAACATCAAACGCAACGTACAACATCGAGCAGCAGTTCGCGCAACGAGTTTTCTCGCTCGCCGATCGGCGAAAAAAAACTCACCCTTATTCCTGCGCCACTGTCTGTAAAGCACGGCGGCGGCGGCGAGGAGGACGCAGGTGGTCAGAAAGGTGCCGATGACGGCGCCGGCGACGCTCCCGGGCCCGTAGCACGTCCCAGGCTCCTCCATGTCGCCTCTCGCGTCTTTGCGGATCGGTCGCGCGCGCACACACACACGCGCGCGCTACATCACACACACTCGCGCGCGCACGACAAAATGGCGGTTGGTGCGCGAGCGCGCGAAATGGCGCCGGTCTCACTGGCGCGCACCCGGCATAATATCGGGTAACCCGCACGGACACACTCGAATCACGACGGCGGTGTGGATATGTGCGGCGGCGACGGGCTGGATGTAACCTGCGGAATCGGCACGACGCGCTCGACGCTCGGCACGGCACTGAGAGCGGCGCCGGAGCGCCGCCGCGCGCCGGAGGATCCGCGGCGGGGAAGGAGGAGAGCCGAGCCGCGCAGGTAGGCGAGAGGTGTGTAACAGGTGCTTCTGCGAGGGAGAGAGAGAGAGAGAGAGGGACCCGACGCACACGCACACCACGCATTCCGGCCGTGTACACGACTGCACGGTGGACGAGTGGGGGAGACTGGTTAGGGGATTCGAGAGTCGCCAAGAGGTATCTCTCCCTCTCTCCCCGCCGCCCCATTGGAACGAAGCTATGCGTTTTCGGGGTTTACGAATCCCGTGGGCACTGATTGACAGTGAAGGAGGCTACTCGGTAACGTTTCTTTTACACAACTTTTTGGAATGAAAAAGATCGTTTAGTAATTCGATTTTTTTCGTTTTATTATAAGTGTCGTGTGTTTTGTAGTTAATTGTGTAAAATTAATTTATGTATCATCATAACATTTTAAAAAGACAAACAAACGTATAAATATCATTTATAATTTTTTTTTAAATACTTTTGTTTGAAATAAACACTTTTTAACGATTTTCAATTTTAAAGATTCAACTACTTTTTGTACATATCGGTTAAAAAAGAAATGTAATAAAACATTAAAATATTACATATAAGTATCATTTATTTCTTTACAATTATAAAAAGTTTACAAAAATTTCTATTTTTCCTTGTTTTATTACTAACAAAACTTTAAAAAAAAATGCACTGATTCTTTTTTTATCCATCCACAGTGGCGGTACATTTTTTTCACTGATGTACCTCTTCCCTCGAGGGACGAGATCGGATTTGTATTGTGCGAGGGGCGAAGGAGGAGGGGTAGAAGAGGAGGACCGATTCCACAGAGGCAGATGGAAACCGAAGAAGAATCGAGGACTAAAACTTCCAGTGGCATCGTGCGAAGCGCGCATCCCGGAGATGCATCGGATACTTTTCTGCGTGCGCGCTTTTTTTTTTTTTTTTTTGATGGACGACGTAACGGTATACCGATTAATGCGCACTGCAATCGATACACCCATTTACCGTAGCCACGTGAAATGCCGCGGCGGTGCACGACGATTGTCGGAGTAGCAATTTGCTTCTCATGCGATTTTTCAAGCGCGGTGCAACTGACACCTGATTTTTTTTTACTGCGAAATTTTCTATATTGACGCGAGGCCCCCCGAACGATCGTAACTATCAACGATCGGTAATACAATTCCGTCGGTAAAATATGATTAACAAATACTTCACGCGTCTATTTCAGCGCGCGCGTCGAAGAGCAAACAAAAAAAAAAAAAAAAAAAAAAAAAAAAACAACCGCGGTGAAACGATTGCGTGCGCGGGCAGCTGGAATCGGCAAGGCGATTTCGCGCTCCGCGCGCTCACCTAGGAATCCGCGTAATTGCAGCGCCTCCGCCTCCTCCCCTCCCTCGCGGTGCATCCTCGTCGGGGCTTCGTGAGAAAAATCCCCGGCATAATGCGTCCGGAATTACCCGGAGCGCGCGCCTACGTACACACGCCCGCAGCCGCGTGCGTATAAATGCACGCGGGTGCGCATAGGTGTGCGCGTCCCGAGCGCCGCCTCGGCGCAGGTGTGCATTATTCGCGTGCAGGAGGACGCGCACGCAGCGGTGCGTGACTTTATTTTTTCGCGATTTTCTCGACGCGTGTGGGAAAAGCGCGCGCCATCTAGCGCGATCGGCGGCCCACTTTCCGGCGCGCGGGCCCCGGGAGTAATAATCGCGCGGGCTGGAATTTTTCTTTTATAATGAACGCCGGTGAGCGCGACATTCCGCGACGGTTATCGCCGCCGCGCGAGCGCATACGTATCTCGCGAAAGTTCGCGTTTCCCGCGATTGCGCGCCCGAGGCGTTTGCGCGCGAATTACGCGCGCGCGCCGGCGGCCGAGCTTCGATTAAGGCGGCATGGTTCGGATGCTGTTGGTGAGATAGCACGGCGATTACGCGCTATTGATACTTTTAAGTGGTTCGGTTTTTTTTGTTTGACTTGTGGAGGAGGAGAATGAGGGAGTTCGGAGGTGAAGAGGAAGGTAATGAGAATTTGGTCGTTTCGAAACAAAGGGCCTTAAATTAGACACCGCATGGTTTTAGAAATCGGAAAAAATAAATTAATCTCAACATCAGCAGCTAATTGTGGAATAATTAATATGAAATTGAATTAAGATTACAAAATTTGATTTTAGAATCCTACGCGCGATTTACGTGCTTATCCCAAAAAGGGATTTTTTGCACGTTTTTCTAAAACTTTATAAAATCAAAGAAATCAAATTTTATGCGAAAATCGAATCATTTTGTGCGTCACAAAAAAATAGCTTGTATACCGAGGGCTAGAGCTGCTAAGGTCTTTTTAACCTCGAGTGCTTGTACACTCACCTTCGGTTCATGCTTACTTGTCTTCAACTCGCGCTGCAAATTACACGCTTCGTCTAAAAAGACGCATTGTACATACATACTGTTTTGCGATAAAAATAGTTTTTGAACAAAAATCTAAACATTGATTAATTTATCATGTACGCGATATTTCAAATTGGTTCCTTCCGGTTTCGCACGGATCCTCGATCTCTCACGAAGATATCTATTTCGATCTCGATCTTAAATAAGAATTTTTTTTTCTTTTTTAGTATCAACACTAAGGTGTTTGCCTACCGATACCAACAGTGTTACCCAAGCGGTCTTGAGTTCGATTCCCAGCTTCGGCGAGCTTTTTGCCGTTGACTAAAATTAATACAGAATTTAGGCCTTTAAAATTAAAACAAGTCTTCTGACGTAAATTAAAATCAAAAGAAAAATGAATGTTCTACATTATTAACCAATTATCGAGGCAAACAATTTATTATCGGCTTTTTGTGGATTGATGTTTTATTAAAAGATTATTAAAAGAAATTTACATTTAATCTAATTTTTTTAATTTTACTGGCGGATTTTACTTTTTTACCATAAATATTCATATTTCAAGAGAATTAGAAAAGTTTAAAAATTTAAATTTCCCGCCTGTGAATCCGCCCAGATAAAGTTGCAAAAGTATATATTTTTAAATGCGTAAGTGCCATTTTAGATATCTTTGAGGTAAGAAATATTAATCTTTTATCTGAAAGATATCTTAAGGTGATCTTAGATATTCAAAATATAACTTTAAAGCACCTTTAAAGATAATTAGATAATTATGTTTATTGGGCGGCTATTTGAGACTTTCAAGATGGCTTCCTAAATTTAAAAGGAAATAATGTTGTTGTGTCGTGTCCCACCGACAAGCTGTCACGACCGGGAAAGCCGAAAATGGACTTTGCATTAACGTAAATCATCATCGTTAAATTCGCAGCTGAACCATGGGTTTCTTTGAGGATACCGTCGTTATCCTCGTTACCCAAGTGAGTAAAATTTATAATTTTCCAGCGTTAGAATACCGTCTAACCTCAATTGAGTAATTTTTGAGGTTAGGCGTATTTGTTTTCTTTTCACTTTGCAAAGTTTTCCTAGCAAAAGATTTAAAGATTGTGACTTAAATGTTTAAATTATTTATAGTTAAATTAATTTTCTTACTAACATTTTTTAAAGTTAGTTAAAATATGTCATACAAATCTTCTCTAAAAAGAAATTTTGTTTTGTTATTGCATCAACTTTAATTTTATGATTTTATTGTTTAATATATTTTATAAAACTTTTAGATATTCTTCTTCTTAGGAGGATGGGTTTTCTTCGTCAAACAGCTTTTCCGGGACTATGAAGTACACCATCGACTTGTACAATTAATATTTTCTACAACTTTTTCTCTGTCATGTACCATGTTTGAACTGGTTATTTTTGAAATAGGAGGTGTTCTAGAGAGCAGGTAATTTTTTGTACCTTACTTTATTTGTTAATTAACTTCACTTTTCTTACGTATTAATTATATTGTATTTTAGTTCTAGGTACTTTCACTGGAATGTTGGCCTTTACTCGTTGTTATTTATGGTCATAGTTTTGATACCATTTTACATTGCCTATTTCATAATTAGTAATGTTAGATTTGGTAAGAAGTTGTGCATATAAAAATTAATTTCAAAAGCTTGTGGTAAAGTAAAAACGTATTTTTTTTCTTCTGCAGTAAGACTGAACCTCATCAGGCCTTTGACAATATTGGTCTTTCTCTTTTATCTATATTTATTCTGGAAATTAGGTGATCCGTTTCCAATACTAAGTCCAAAGAAGGGCCTGTTATCAATTGAGCAGGGTGTTAGCAGAATAGGAGTCATTGGTGTCACGGTAATGGCTCTTCTTTCAGGCTTTGGGGCTGTGAATTATCCTTATTCTTCAATGGCATATTTTATGCGACCCGTCACTTATGCTGATGTGCAAGCAACTGAAAGGCGGTTATTGCAGACTATGGATATGATAGTTGCCAAGAAAAAGCGAATAGCATTAGCAAAAAAGGGTGAAGTCCAACCTACACAGACTGATTCTAGATCTAGATTATGGGGCATGCTGACACCCTTAGCTGTTATGAAAGGCAGTCAAGAAAGTATGATATATTATTTATAAAGTATTATTTTCACTTTAGATGTTATTTTGATTAATATTATTGTAACAATTGTAGATGTAAAGCAATTGCAGCAAGAAGTGTTAGCTTTAGAAGAATTGTCAAGACAGTTATTTTTGGAAGCTCATGACATTCACAATGCAAGGGAGCGACTGGAATGGGCTGCAACATGGAAAGGAAAATATTTTAATTTCTTAGGCTACTTCTTTTCAATATATTGCCTTTGGAAAATTTTCATTGTAAGATTAACTTTTTACATATAAAATTAAGCAATATTGCAGTTATTAATGAGTATTATTTTTGTTTTCAGTCTACAATAAATATAGTCTTTGATCGTGTGGGAAAAAAAGATCCAGTAACTAGAGGAATGGAAATAGCAGTGCACTGGATTGGTTTTAATATTGATGTTGGATTTTGGTCACAGTATATATCTTTTTATCTTGTTGGTTGTATCGTAGTTACATCCATTAGAGGATTACTACTCACACTTACAAAGGTAAAACGCGTACAAAATAATTACTTAAGTAAGATAATTGTTTTGTTATTTTTTAAGTAGTTAAAGTGATAATTTTGTTTTCAGTTTTTCTACGCAATATCGAGCAGCAAGTCCTCTAATATTATTGTACTTATTCTTGCTCAAATTATGGTAAGATAATGTTTCAGTAAGTTTTATATCTTAGATTAAAAAATGTTTACTAATCTAAAATAATTGAATGTTCGAGCGGTAAAATTAAAAATAGACAAACAGAGATCCTAAATAACTATGTTACGAAAATCTTGTTTACGTGCTTGAACACTTAAAGATGTCTCAACATCACAGATCGAGAGATAATGCGTAGTAAAAAATTGTAGAATCTAATGATTCTAGTCTTTCTTAGGCTTAGTATTTTAAATCAATGCTCTAAAGCCAACAGTTATTCAAAAAAATTATTCTGTTTTAGGGTATGTACTTCGTGTCATCGGTATTATTGATGCGCATGAATATGCCGGCCGAGTACCGGAGTATCATAACGCAAGTGCTGGGCGAACTGCAGTTCAACTTTTATCATCGCTGGTTCGACGTGATATTCCTCGTGTCTGCACTTTCGTCAATTGGCTTTTTATATCTTGCGCACAAGCAGGCACCTACTGAGCGTGCCTGAAAAAATTATTTTTTTTAATACAAAAAAAAAAATACATTCCGCACTCGGATCAGTGCGTCTGATTGACACGGCCTACGCAGCATTTCTTTTTAAAAGGATATTAGGCATCGCACGCGAGAAGTCGGACGGAAATTGTAAATAGATGATGAGAAAAAGATTTCATAAGATTTTTCTAATATTTATCTTTTAAAAAAAATATATAATAAAGAACGACTTGTTATTACAACGTAAAAGTATATTGTGTATTATTTATGTCTTCGTTACAACCATTATAAATTACAAACGTTCTTATCAGAGTAACTTCATCATTTTTCTCGAAGACACTAAAAGAAAATATTTATTTCACTTACGTATAAACTAGCGTACACTTGTAATAATTCGTGATTCTCTAAAATGACGTGTAAAAAAAGAGAAAAAAATACAGATGCACACACTAACGAGAAAAATTTCTATGCAGACTAAAAGTAAAAACTGTGCCGTTGAGCTACTTGTACGTTTGAGTAAGTTGGAGGCTTTACAAATATTTCTTTTCGTTTATCTACAAAGGTAGCTTATTACAGCATTTTGCAAGTAGTTAATCATTTATACTGGATCACAGATGAAAAACGTTGCACGAATATTGCCACGCCGTTTTCTGTGTGGACACTCGAGAAACTTCTGAATTCGTGATTAGCCTCCGTTTCCAATGTTGCTTTGATCTATTAGGTGCTTCACTCTCCTGAGTTTAAGCTTTAAGCAATCAATTCGATAGTCCATTCTTCGCCCATATTCACTCCGGGCTTGCGCACCGTCAACACATTGTTATTGGGGTTGTACTTGGCTTCCAGTTCAACTTTTCCTTGGGCTGTAAAAAAGGTTCAATTTAGTTTAATGCAATTTTAAACCAATAAAACTCAATAATATAAAATAATATATGTTAATGAAAAGATATCGTTTTCTTACCCTTGGAATGTAGCACAGCCTTAGTGATACCTTTAGGAGGATTGGCAATATCGACACGTTCTAGCCAGCTCTTGGTATTGTACGTGGCTTGTTTAGCTAGAGTTGAAGTCAATTTCTTGCCCTCAAGTTTGAGCCTGAGCCTGAGGAATTTACCGTGACGGTATTCGAAACTGGCCTCATCATCGATGTAAAGTTCGCCGGTTGCTTTGCCCTGACTGTCTGCAATAACGATGAGAGTGTACGGGTCATTCTTCATTGCTACAGAACTACGCCTGATACGCATTTTACGGGGCACTATTGTGCCCTCTCGCTGGAATACTGGCGCTCGGTGTAGCGTCACCGGGATGTTACTACGACTCGCCTCGCCATACTTTTGCATCGTGTCTATGTCATACCTAAAATAGATCAGTTGGTCATTAAATGTGCGCACTATAAATTTTTCGGAATATCACCGAGTTAGTGTTATTTAAAAATGATGAATCTTAGCGCGACAATTTCAATAAAAAGAAAAGAAATTTCCTTACCAAGCAACTTTTCCTTCGCCGGGGAAATAAACGGAGACCTCGGTGACCGAAGGTTCAAATACAGGCCTTACAAGGATGGCTTCGCCGACAAGTATTTGGTCGTCAATTGCAAAGGAGTCGGACTCGCGAGGGTAGTGCGCCCAAATCGGCCGGATTACAGGCTTACCGGAGACCTCATGCTCGCGGAACAAGGTGTACCAGTAAGGTAAGTAAGAATAGCGCAGACGGAGTGCCTCGCGAACAATATTTAAAACTTCGTCGTTGAAGGTCCATGGCTCTCGGCGTTTTGTCTCGATGTGAGAGTGTTGTCGGAAGAACGGCAACCAGGCGCCTGCTTGGTACCATCTAAAACAATTATTCTAATGTACTTGAAAGAGATAAATAAAGTGGTAAGGACTCTCACAAATGATTGGTCCTTTTCTTTGCTGTGGTTTGTTTTTTTACTGTTGTTCTCACCTAACAAAGAGTTCGGCGTCGGGATTCTTGAAGAAGCCACCAACGTCGGCACCACAGAAGGAAATTCCCGAGATCGCAAGTGACAGGCACATAGGATAGGAGACGCGCAGATGACTCCACTCGCCCATGTTGTCGCCGGTCCACACGGCAGCGTAACGCTGCGATCCCGCGAAGAAGGAGCGTGAGAGTACGAAGGGCCGCAATGCGCCACCCGAGCGGCGGAACAATGCCTCGTAAGTCGCCATGATGTACATCATGCCGTTGATATTGTGAACGTCGCGGTGTTCCCAGCCACCATAGTGTATCAAATCCTTCGGCATCGTCACTTCGGGACCGTTGAACACAGACGGCTCGTTCATGTCATTCCAGATGTGCACGTCGTTCGTAGTTCCTTCGAAACGATTTAGGTCGTACAAGCCCATGTAGTACTCACGTACCTATTAACAAAATTTTTCATTTAAGAATAGCTTAGTTAATTATTTCCTGTTTCATCTTGATTATTTAAAATGTCGATTAAGTTATAAAATGAAAAAAAATGTATCATACCTTGGGATCAAAGAAATCAAGATAAGATGAAGAGCCGGGCCAACACCAGCCTTCGTAATCTTTGCCGTCTCTGTGTTTGACGTAGTAGCCGTTATTGGTGGCGTCGTTGTGAAGGAAATATCCAGGATCGCGCTTGATGTGCGGGTCGATGATAACAACGAGCTTGCGACCCTTGGCCGTAAGGTTCTTAACCATCTCCAACGGGTTCGAGAATTTACGCGGATCCCAAGTGAAGTACTTTTTGCTGTCGGTATACTCAATGTCGAGCCACATTACGTCCAACGGTAGATCGTATCGGTCGAAATTGTCTGCGATCTGCTTAACATCCTCTTGGTCATTGTAATTCCACCGAGATTGATGGTACGCCAACGAGAAGATCTATAGAATTTTATTTGTATAATTAGTAAATTCAGATTTTTAAGTTATTATCATGCACAGTTTTATCGATTAGATTATTTTTTTTCTTTTATACAAAATGAAAATATCTTACAGGTGGTAAATTGGCTGTTCCTGTAAGCGAGGTAAACTGTTGGAAGACGTCCATGGGACCAGGTCCCATGAGGAAGAAAACGTCGATTATTCCAGATTCTGACATAAAGTGAGCATCGACGTGGGATTTCTTTTCATTGCCGGAAACGAAATTTACGATGCTCTCAACAACATTGTTGTCAGCATTTGAAACAATGTCTATCCAAGTTTCAGCTGCATTGTGCCAAAAGACACCAACTGTTGATTCCTTTCTGCGAATTTATTAATTAATGATTAATTACTAAACAAAATTAAAAATAATTTAAAGTAATAATTTAAGTTTTTATCAGATATATACCCATGAGCGTAGAGTACAGGAACCGCTCCATAGAGTGCCATCCTTTCATTGATCTCATATTCAAACACATCCAAATTGTACAATCTGTAGGGTTCAGATTGTTTTGTAGATCTCAGAGCAAAAGAATCTGCATGCTCCGGTATACCATATGCATATTCAGCTCCAGGAAAACTGAAATCCATAGCTACAGCTTCTGGGCCAAAAGGTTTGGCATCATGATGACTTTTAAAGTTTTCCTCCCATGCACCAGGATCACTCTCAGCACCATCCCCAGAGAACTCTGGTGCTTGAGCTTCCACCTTTTCAGCATTTTCTCCTTCTTGCTGTTCTTGGGGTTGATCTTGTTTACTGTATATATGTAATAAGTTAAATTGATGTATGTACGTATAAATTTTATATATATGTTTTATTTAGCATTTTTATGGTTCAATACTTACGGTTCAGGCTTGGTACGCAGATGTTCAAATCTCATAAGACCCCTAGCATTTGTAGAGATGACCAGTTGGTCACCATTGTACAAGTCAACTTTAAATGGGCTGAAGGATATTTTAGCCTTATAGGGTCCATTCCCCACTGTAACTTGTGTATCATCTTGCTCTAAGAGCTCCAGTTTAGCAAGTTTAGGAGGATTTTGCAAGGCAGCTTCCACTTCATATCTTGGATGGATTGGACTCTTCTCATTAATCCGCAGCCTAAAAAGGCTATCCTTCAAAGCTGTTAATTCAACTATATAATTAATTCCAGTATCTTTGTTGACAAGTTCAACTTGTAGTGTAGCCGCATTATTGATAGTTGACAAACTATTAGGAACATATTCGTATGGAGTCTTTCCAGTTTCTACCTTTCGGCATCGTCTAAAATAAAATAAATATTTGTAATATTGCATAATTAAATCAGTATTTTTGATAATTGTAACCAACTCTGTTAAGTTTTCTTTTAGAAAATGTTCTTATATGGGCATTAAAAAAACCAGAGTAAAAAAAAATACTTTAAAGATAAGTAAGTTTGATGTTATGTTTATGTTCTGATATACTGTCTTATCAATTGATTTACATCAACATGATACATTTTTACTATTACAACTTGACGTATCAAGATAATATTTTTAAGCAATAATCAGTAAACACTAGTAGGTATTACTCAACTGTTTGCTTCAGAAAACGATTTTATTTGGGAATCTTGAAATGAATAAATCCAATACACTTAAATTTAAACATTTTTTTACACATAAAAGATGTCTTACCTGCAAAAGCTGCTTTGATCGCATGTTTTGAAATTTTCTCTCTGAACACCTCCAACCATGGATACAAGTAAGAATAGAGCAATCCCCAGCCTGTAAAAAAATATCAAGTTTACTATCTACACGAATGACACTCAATTTGCATGATTTCTTATTGATAAGCCTCAAAGGATGATCTTATTTCTATATGTGTATATAATATACACTTTTCCCAATCCTTCCCACCAGAACTCAGAAAAAAAGGGGGGAAAAAACGGAGCACCGATGACCGAATAAACAATCACACGACGCTGCAATAATAAGAAACAAGAGACCGACTAAAAACTCGAAACAACAATGCGATAAGGATAAAGTAAAGTAAATAAAATAAATGCGAAACGGAGTGAGCCGGTGCTCAGTGACACGTCAGACGACAACGGCGTACGTGCAGTGCGCTGTCGCTGCGTCCTAACCTCAAAAGCCCGGGTGCGACGTCGCCGACCTCGGCGACGGCGTGCCCCCCGGTGGCTCTCGGGGCGCGCGACCCGGGGAATATCGGGGGGAATATCGGGCGCGGCGCCGGGCAACGGATCGACTCACCGCACGTACGAGGCCATCTTGGAGGCTCGCGAGCTTTTGCGCCGAGCTGTGCACGGGCCTGGGACCGCCGACCGGACGCTGCTGGCTACCGCCGCGCCACCGCCCGGAAGTATACGACTCGGCGCCCATCGGGGTTGATCGAATCGGCGCGCTTTTCTCCAGTAATATTGCGAGGTATAGTGGATTCTTGATAAAAAAATTCACTGGTTTTGCGCTCTTGGCCTGCTCTCGACGACGTTTCTTTTGTATAGACGTTTCTGGTCGATTGTTGGGCTTTTTGCCGTTTAGGTTTATCGAATAATTTCACGTTATTGCGGAAATATTTGTGTGCGATATATTCAGCATGTACATACATATATAAAATAATAAGTAAACATTCTATAACATTGATATAATAGAAGTGACTCTTGTGGAAACTTATTTTATAGATTATTACATGTGTAAATAAAAAGGTCAGAATTTATACGCATAATCCATTGACGATCAGATAATAATATTTTTTTTTCTATTAATACGCTAACTGTGGTTAATACGCTAAAAGTGGTTATAAATGGTGCGTATAATAAGTATATACTTATTGTACGCACCATTTATAACCACTTTTCCTCACTTTTCAACGTATGTCCACTTAATTTTTGTGAGAATATATAGTTTAAGCGTTTTTAAATAACTCCTTCGCAGTTCGTTACTATTTGCTAATTTCCCTTACAGAACCCCACATCCGGTACCACTAAAAGCACTACATGCTTTTACCACAATAAAAGTACCACATAAAATTCATGTAGGTTTTTATATAGTACTAAAATACTACTAAAGCACTACATAAAAACCTATAGGAATTTCATGGAGTACTTTTTCACGGCGAAATTATTGCATAAGTCCTGTAGTACTACTACATAAATCCTACTAGATTTTATGTAGTACCACGGAGTAATTATGTAGTACCGCACGTAGTGTTTTTAGTGGTACCGGATGTGGGACCTTTCTGTAAGGGTTCTTTCAAATATTGATATTTAAGCAAATAAGTACTAAATAATATGAGAGATAATTAAATCATCGTTCCTAACGATGAAAAGCGCATTTCAAAAAAGGCCTATTTTAATTTGCATTTTTTTACGTACTAGAGAAAAGTAAACTCTTCTAAAATCTGATAAACTTAGGATATCGTACAGATGATATCTCAAACTTACCAGATTCTGAAAGAGTTCACTTTTCTATAGTGCTTTAAAAATGGCACATTAAAATTGGCCTCTTTTAAAATGTGCTTTTCTTCGTCAGGAACGGATGAAATGACTACGGTAAACAATTTAATAAATAACGATTAAAATAATTATATAGATAAATAATAGTGGTATGTTAAGGCATCTATAGGATCACATGACGATGCTAGCATTTTTCGGCGCTTTACCTTAACGAAAAACACATTTTTATGTATCCTATTTTGATGAACAGCACATTTCGCGTGTACCCCGAAATGCGTTTTTTTCATGGGTACTTCGAGAAATGTGCTTTTCATCGCGGAAATTTCGGAAATTTGAAACGTGCTTTTCTTTAATTCGTTATAGGTTCGACGATATACACGCATGATATGCATGTGGGTAAATCTACTCCAGTTGAATCTTTAGTGAGAGATGTTGATAAGTATGAGCAAAGCTACAACAGTAAAAGGTATATAAATCGATGCAATGTTTTTTGGTTATTATTGTATAAAATGAATGTAAAATGAATATAACTCGTAATATGTCTATTTCTTACATTTGGTACCGTTTGCTACAATAGTTTTAGTATTCGTATCATTCATGAAATACGAATTATGAATTTTCTTCTTCATTGACCGACCGAAGGACAGTGAAAAATGAAACGGCGTTTGTACACATCTGGAAGTCAAAAACCCAAAATGTAAATATTTCACATTACTAATATAGGTTGAGATTTTGATATATTTGACGTACACGTCCAAAAGTTTCTAGCGACAATCTTACACGGAGAAAAATGGTCAAGTAAAAATTACTATTTATTATGATAAACGCTTCTAACACTCATTCTTTTAGTATGATTTGTGGTGTGGAAAAACGATGCATAAATGAGTCA
>JAXIUT010014301.1:0-21903 GCA_035586675.1 Eurytoma californica
CCTTCGTACACCCAAAGATCAAAGCCTCACGAGACACCGATCATTCAGGTAGTCTCGATACCGCTCGGGACATAACAAAGATCGTCTTTTGATTTATACAATACCTCTACTTATTTTTATGTTGAATAATGACTCTCAAAATGAAAGTCATAAAAGTTATTGGGATAAGGGCTTGTACGTAACGCATATGAGGCTTATACGTGTAAAAATAACCATTGTCTTTGCCGGGCCATATCTCACGAACGAAGCAAGTTGGCATATCGCCGTTTGGCAGAAAGTTAGCTTATATGACGTTGAAAAATATTCAAAATTCGTGCAAATCGAAGATAGCCTTTTCGAGATATTCAATTTAGAAAAAAAGGACTTTTTTCAGTTTTGTCTATTTCTCTCAGAAAGTTGTCGAGCTATCTAAATTTACAAAAAACGAAAATTTTACACATTTTGAAAAAAAAACGTCTCGATAGGATGATCTGGGCCAAAGTGGCGGCCATTTAAAAAAAAACGAACATTTTTATTGACGCGAAAACGTTGCTCCGATGTATATTTTAACATGACGCTACAGATCTCTACAATTTTTTTCCGGAAAAACAAAAAAATACGGGTCTAATAAATTTTGATATAGAATAATATTAGAAAGTTTGAAAAAATCAAAGCGATCGATTTTTTTTGCTCGTCGAATCCATATGGAATCGGCCATTGAGCAACTTCGTCTTTTTCTGGCGGAATATTCTTCTTATGATGTTTTTGGAATTTGTGAGTCTTGGTTAGTCCCGATTGTAGAAGTCAGCATTATTCAAATAAGGGGTTACGTAGCAATCAGGTAAGATCGAAATGTAAATCAGGGTGGAGTTCTCCTGTATGTGAGGAACGATTATAAATATAAAAAATTGGCAAGTTCTAAGGCACAGGTACCAGTGAAACCTGAAATTCCAGAATATTTATTCTGTGAAGCGCAACAGGGTAACTTCCCCACCATCCTAGTTGGCGTAATTTATAGGCTCCCTTTCTATAGCCGTGCAAAAAGACACAGATTTATTTGATGTCATGCGAGATTTTTGTACAGATTATAGCCACAAAATTTTCATGGGTGATTTTAATGCGGACTTTTTGCGTGAGTCAGAGGCAGACGTAAAAACATTAAAACGTTTGAACGAAGAGCTGTCCCTCCAACTGGTTCCTCATGGACTCATGCATCATCACACTCCAAAGTCCCACACATGGATTGACCTAGTCATGACGGACGAGAACGATACGATAGTTGACTACATGAATTATTGGCTGCCCAGTTTTGGCAAGCACTGTATTATAGACGTCACCATTGACATCTTTTCGCCTACTCTTGTTAAAGAGTCCTTCTCGTATCATGATATCAGGATCGGAGTATCGATTCGACCTCACTTGTTGACTTGTTATCACGCTGTGACTGGTCAGCCATGAATTCCATAGAATCCGACCTGGAAGCTGTCTCAAAAGCCTCAATGAGAATGTAAAGTCAGCAATTAACGAACTAGCACCTTTGAAGACAATTTGTCCTAACACTAAGTATGCTCCTTGGTTTGGTCCTGAGCTGAAGCAGCTCATCAATAAACGGAATGCTACGCACAGGCGTTACAAACGCACTGGACGCGCAGAGTTGCTTGATGAGTTTCTTCGGATCTGCAATGAGGTCGATGTGCGCTCTGCTCAAGAGCGTAACTGTTGGGATGAGAGCAATCTAAATGTACTCAGCGTGAGTTTGAGTCGCGCGAGAGCGACAGAGACAGCGCGAGAGAGTGCCGCTCGGCGGCGCTGGGTAGGGAGGGAAGAGAGCAGTGGCTCACTCCTTGACGGATCGGCCTAGCGGTGAGACGTGTTGAAGACGAGCTGCCTAATAAAGACGAGTTTTTGAGTTTGAAATTTTTATGTTTTAACTTGCGAATCTTGGCTACCCATCCATCCACTTCCATAACTCCTATCCTCCCATCCTTCCACATCCAGTAACTCCTTCGTACTTCAACATATTTCGGAAGCTCTTGATGACAATGAATATGTTTGGAATGAAATGCGCAACCTCGGCCTGTTGCCCAAGCGCAAAGAGGAGGAATTTCATGATTTCACGCCGGGTGAGTTCAATGAGCACTTCGCAGGGATCTCCTCTTCTCCTATAGAAAATTTAGAGGACGCTACGAGTTTCGTCTCAACGGCAAGCGAGGACGGGTTTTCTTTTAGTCCAGTAAATATTAATGATGTTATTCTTGCCATCTCGCACTTTTCCTCGGAAGCTAGGGGAGTTGATGAGAATCCTCAAGAGGTGGCCGTAAAAGCTCTCCCAATTATTAGTGATGTCATTGTTAAGTTATTTAACTCATCTTTCGCCAAAAGCATCGTTCCCAGTATCTGGAAGCAAGCTCAACTGTTAGCATTAAGAAAAAATAGTGCACCATCTAGCGTTACAGATTTTCGGCCAATTGCACTACTTTGCTTTCTCTCTAAGGTACTGGAAAATATTACACACACCCAAATCACGGAGTATCTCAATAAAAATATAATTTTAGATCCTCTCCAGGCCGAATTTAGAAAGCACCACAGCACTCAAACCGCGCTCATTAAATTGACTGATGACATACGCATGGTCATTGACAAAAAAAAGTGACCCTTCTTCTGTTATTTGACTTTAGTAAGGCATTTGACACTGTCTCCCCTACGAAGCTGCCATCTAAACTACGAGAATTAGGGTTCTCCCGAATGGCGCTCCTGCGGATAAAATCATATTTACAAGGTCGCACCCAGATGGTTATCTTCAATAAAAATGGTTGTTCTGATTGGTTGAGAACCAATCAGGGTGTTCCACAGGGGTCTGTCCTGGGACCACTACTGTTCAGTATTTATGTCAATGATTTACATCACCTGCTTGATAGTCGTACGATTAAGCACATCTTCTATGCGGATGATCTTCAGATTTACCTTCGTACCACCAAGGACGAATTTAAAGAGGGCTTGACTGGATTAACTGAAGTGGCACATCTGATTTCTGAATGGGCGGGGAGCTCCGGCCTGTGTCTTAACTTAACTTTGGTAAGACTAAAGCAATTGTATTTGGCTCGAGAAAGAATGTAATGACATTAACTCTCGGAACTTGCCTGAAGTTGAGATACAGGAGGGAATGAATGTCCCTTTCAGTGAGGCAGTTGTGAATCTTGGTGTTATACTTGACATTAAACTTACATGGAAGCCGCAAGTTGATGCTATTGCGAAAAAGTCAATAAATCCCTGAATAGCTTGCGATTTATTAGGGATTCTACCACTGAGACATTACGCAAAATGTTGGTCAAGTCATTAGTCCAATCACATCTGGACTACTGTACTATGGTGCTTCTGGACGCATCGGATGAGCAAAGAATACGGATAGAGAGACTGAGCAATTCATGCGTGAGATATATTTATGGACTAAGACGGGATGAACACATTTCCTCCATACAGGAGGCGTCTGGGTTGGCTTCGAATGGATTCTCGTAGGCTCTATTTCGAAGCCATACTTCTTTATAAAATTACTAGGTTGCGTGAACCCGAGTATTTTGCTTCTTTTTTTAGCAAGCATAACCCTTGGACCTCCAATAGAGGTACTGCGCCAGAACTCAATATTCCAGTAGTAGGCACGGAGATGGGAAGCAGGGCTTTTCAAAGTCATGGTGGATGTTTCTGGAATTCCCTCCCTTCTGCTCTGCGCTCCTCACCATCTTTGTCAGCGTTTAAAAGGGCGGTGCGCCAATATCTGCTCGATCTCGATCACTAGCCCTCCTACTTTGCGGCAGGGGGTGTCACCAGGTAAATCTAATCTGCGGCATTTCGCAGATTCGACTGGGCCTTCAGGCCAAACAATCTGCGATAACAATTTGTCTTTAGACAAATAAAATGTGATAAATTGCTTCTTAGCAACGCTAAATTTATATTTTTTTTAAGTTTTATTCATTAAGGTCCTTAACCAAAATGTTATATCTTTTAAATTACACTGTTATTTATTTATTTATATATTTTTGCTGATATATTATACTATATTTTGATGAGATAGCGAATAATAAAGGATCTATCTTTCTATCTCTCATTCACTCTGGCTCAATTCTTTAATTGCGCGCGCTACAGCGGAGTCTGAAGACCTCAACGCCAGCGCATTAGTAATTCCCACGCTACGCCTCTCGTGCTCTCCAGGGAATCCCACTCGCTTCGCACTGGCCTGCTCTCAAGTCGCCCTTCCTCCACCTTCTCTCTCTCTCTCTCTCTCTCTCTCTACTCCCCGCGCGCCCGCGCGCCGACTCACTTCCCGGGTCACGAGCGCGGCACGATCCTCCGAAACTTCGGTTGCGTGTCTCTGCGCATGTCTACTTACCCGGAATCCAACGGTGGGTGCTCTTCCTGTCCGACAAAGTCGCGGAAGTCGCGGCAGCTTCTGCTGTTGTCCGGTTGACGGAATCCCGGACAGCCTCCGCTCCCTTCGGCACCAGGTCTTCACTCTCGCTCTCAACACCGTCCTCTAGCTCACTACACTCTTCTCAGGATTCTCCCGCGAGGATCACATCCGCGCTCTCGGAGGATCGGCAGAAAACCTCTACCGCTCAACTCGACGAGGCCGGGGAAGATTTCTCGCGCACTCAGAAAAATCCGGGGAATTCTCTCTGACAAACTGCTCAAGCGTCACTGCCTGGGGTCCGCGGAGACCGCGCGCGCCATCGCCCGCGGCCCGCAGCCAATCACACGCTATCTCCAAGCGGCTGGGATGTATCGGCGGCTGCGAGCCCATCTCGCGGCTTGTTTCTGCCGATCTCCACCGCGCTCCTCCCCGCTCTTCCATCGCACATTCTCTCTCTCGCACTTATACGCTTACTGACACCCGCTGTCACAACTCCCCCCCCAGGCTGGACGTCTACCCCGGAGACGTATAACTACCAGACGCTCTGGACTGCTTTCAACTCCTATCCCTCCTTTGCCACTCTCGGGGGAATATAGCGCTTTAACTCCGAGATGTGTGTCTTCGAAACGCGCCTGCCGTCGCCATTTCTCCACCCGAGTACGTAAACTGTCGGAGATTTTATTTCAATTACCTCATACGGCCCCTTATACTTTGGTGCGAGTTTGGCCGAGAATCGATCGATCGCGCTCGAGACGTAGTAAGTTTTCTGCATTACTTGATGACCCACTGAAAATCGCACTTCTTTCCGACTCTTATTGTATGCCGCCTCCTGTCGCTCTCTAGCCCCGTCTATGTGCCTTCCCACCAGATCTCTTAGGGCGTCTAACCTCCGCATTCGTTCCTCCCAAACCTCTGACTCTATCCTCTCAATCTGCGCCCCTCTGTAATTCAGAAATGTCGGCGATACCTTGGTAGTCGCTTGCACTGCTGTGTTTACCGCATGCCGAAACTCGTGCACGTGCGCATCCCAATTCCGGTGATCGGCCTTCACGAATGCAGCAATCATCAGTTTTCAGCGCCCTATTGCTCCTCTCAACAGAGTTCGCTTGCGGCCAGTACGGCGGATTCGTTACGTGCTTTACGCCGTACTCTTCCATCAGCTTCTTAATCAGCTGATTATCGAATTCCTTCCCATTATCGCTCAAGAAATACTTCGGCGTTTCCCACCTAAATAACACCAACTCCTCAAAGGCTTCAGCGACTGATTTCCCATCCGCTTTTCGCAGGGGTTTTACTTCAACCCAACGCGTGAACAAATCTTGAAAAACAATTATTTGTTCCCACTCTTGCTCCGCGGAAATTCCATCACGTCAGCTGCCGCCACTACCCACGGCCTCTCAACCACTCTCTTTCCCATTAACCCCTGCGCTCCAGTCTTCTACACCTTATATTGCTGGCACACCTGGTATTCTTTCATGAACGTTACTACGTAGTATGTCCGCTAATCTGAAGTATGGCTCCGAGATGGCCCGACGACGGCGTGCAGTGCACAGCCTCCAATATCTCTGCTCTCGACTCTACCGGCATAACTAGCCTCCATCTTTCTTCTCTACTCTCTACAGGATCTAGCAATGGATCCGAGCGGTATCGGTAGATACAGCCGTTCTCAACCTTCCAGCTCTTGTACTTCGCCGGCAACCTTCGCCGATTTCATGCATGAGTCACAAGTACGCCGGGCCCTTGAGCGAAAACGGCCGCCTCTCCTTCCACGCTCTCAAACATTCTGGAAAGTGCATCGGGCACGTGGTGTAGCGCACCCTTTCTGTGCATGATTTCGAAGTCCCACTGCTCGATTTATAAGGCCCGACGCGCCAATCGGCCTGCCAGCTCCTTCAGATTCCTGAGCCATTTCACCGAGCTGTGATCCGTAATCCCATTGAAGTGATATTCCTCAAGGTACGGCCGGAACTTTTTAATTGCCCACAGCATCGCGAGGCATTCTCTCTCTGTCGTAGAGTAATTACGCTCGGCAGGTGAAAGCACTCGGCTCGCGTACACTATCGGATGCTCGCCGTCGCCCAACCCCTGCGTAAGCACAGCGCCGATAATGCCGACGCTCGCATCGCACTGGACGGTGAACGACTTCCTAAAATCGGGACGAGCGAGTACTGGCGCTCGAGTAAGCGCCTTCTTCAGCTCGTCAAACGCCTCCTGCTGCTCTTTCTAATTTTGCAGTCTCTTTCGATAAAGCGGGCGTACCAACCGACCACGCCGAGAAACCTGCGCAACTCTTTCACCGACCGCGGGGACGGGTAATCGAGTATAGAAGTAATTTTCTCGGGGTCAGACTTCAGTCTTTCCTCATCGAGCAGGTATCTGAGAAAGTTGAGTTGCGCAACGCTAAACTCACACTTCTCAACATTTACCACGAGGCCCGCTTCTCGTAACCTCGTGCGCACCAACTTCAATAACCTTAAATGCTCATCTAACGTCTCTATCACTATAATCGGGTCGTCGAAATAAAATATCAAATTCGAATCCAACTATGGCCCAAAAAACGCGTGTAGAAGCCTCTCAAGGATTTTCCAAGCGTTCATCAATCCGAACGGCATTCGGATGAAGTGCCATAGCCCTGAGCCGGGAAGCGCAAACGCGGTAAATTTGTGGCTTCCCTTTGCCATCGGGACTTGAAAATACGCCTTCCGCATATCTATCGTTGAGATAATGCGCACATTCCGCAGCTTGTCGAGCACCGTGTTTATGTTTTTCGGCGAGTACGCGTCGGGCTTCGATATCTTATTCACGTCCTGGTAATCGACGCAAAACCGCCACGTACCATCAGCCTTTTTCACTAAGGCAGGTGAGCTGCTCCAGTCGCTGGCGGATCTCTCAATTATCCCCTCCTCTCTCAATTTCTTTACATCCCTCCTCGCGATCTCTAGCATGGACAGCGCCGATATTTGTCTCACCGGCGGTGCGCCTTGAACATCAATATGATGCTGAATAAGCGCCGTTCTGCCGGGAATCGGCGGCTGCTCGCTCAGTTCACACTCAACCAATTTAAGGATCTGCGCGCGCTGGCTCTGGTCCAGCGTCGAAATTCCCGCTCTTTACTCGCCAGACACCTTCTCCAAGGCGGGCTTCACACTCAAAATCTCGGCAAATATCCATGCCCAGGAGCAAGTCGTGGCCCAGGTTGCTTACTGCGTGGAAGGGCAACACCCTCATGCACTTCTCGATCTGCACAGTGATATGAAGCACCCCTAGGACCCTCTCTACTTCTTGAGTCACGCTGAGGATCGCTAAATCACTGGGGGTGAGTCGATCCTTGAATCTCTCTGCGATTCTCGGGCCAGCCAACAATAACGTCGCTCCTGGATCAAACAGAGCTTGATGACTCTCGCCGCCCAACTCCACAGTCATATAGTACCGATTGTCGGCGCACGTACGTTCTATCGACTCTTCGCTCGCACTAGTTCGCTCTCTTTCCCTTTTCTCTCTGCCTCCTTAAGGAGGCGATCCAAAAGTTGACGGTATGTACTTCGACTTTGCAGGAACTTGTTAAAAACAGCTGGAAGAACTGCACATCGACCGAGTACTGCTCCTGGAAGAAAATAGCCTCTTGAAAGGCCATATAAAAGATATGAGTGCTGATCTGAGTACTCTGTGGGAATGTTCTAATAATAAATAATAAAAACCCCTGCCCTAGGCCGGCTCGTGTAGCTGAGGCTGCGGAATCCCGTGACGAGTGTACTGAGAACTGCGAAGTTATTATAGGGTGTAAACGTCCCTTTCAGCGAAACAGTCGGGAGTCTCGGTGTTATACTTGACAGTAAACTTACATGGAAGCCGCAAGTAGATTCTATAGTAAAAAAGTCAATAAATCCCTTTACAGCTTGCGGTTCATTAGGGATTGTACCACTGAGACATTTCTTCTTCTCTCCGGCCTCACGCGCTCGAATGCGTCGTGCTGCGAGTCTTGCGCGCGGCGCGCGGGCGCAGAAATACAGCTCCCTTCCGTGGCAGTCCGTTTTGTGAAGAATTATTTGAAAATCGCCGGCACGCTTCAGCCTGAGCTCGGCGCATTTGCAGGTGCTCCCTTAAGATCTCAGCTGATCGCGCATAAGCACGGCTATCTTTCTGTGACAACTCTTCGCTGCTCTCGGTCCCTGCGCGTTTCGCGCGCGAGCCTTTCAGGTCTCGAGTAAGTGGTGTATACCAATTCCCCGCCTCGCTTTCCTCACTATTATGCGATCTCCCATCTCTCTCACTCTCTAATCTGCTCCCTTCCTACACGTGCTCTACAATCGGTGATTGTTAGGATCGAGTTTCAACTCCTACCTCCGACAGCTCAATCGGCTCTCCAGCACGCTCTTCTAAAAGCGTCGCGCGATACGGGGCATAATCCAGAGTGTTTACTCCTCGAACTCCTGCTGCAGGTTGCCCGTCATTCGGCAGTGACAATTCCGGATTTCCTCCTCCAACTCGCCTCGCGCGCACCAAGCGAGCTGAGTAATACTCAAAATTCTCGGGGCCGGCTATACTAGCCGATATCCCCGAGGTCAGCACCACATACGGTGGCACTCCTGCAGATCGCGCCGGACCTGTTACATGTGCCTGCGGTGCAGCGAACAACAGATTCGCCCATGCCGATGCCATATTCGCCGTCGTCACCGTAGTCGTAGTCGTCGTGCACGAACTCGTCGCAGTAGTCACCACCACAGACACGGACGGGTGATCGTATGATTGTCTTCAGAGGATGAGCAATTCTTGTGCTCGTTACGTACTGAGTGTGAGGAGGGATGAAAATATAAATGTTCATAAGGTCTCGACTAGTCTTTTGCGGAGAGTCTCGGGGGTACATTCCCTTATAAACCGCAAGCTATAAAGGGATTTATTGACTTTCTTAGCTACTGAATCTACTTGCGGTTTCCACGTAAGTTTGGAGTCAAGTGTACCCCCTACAGGCAGCGCCTGGGATGGCTCAGAACAGAATCGCGGAGGCTCTATTTTGAAACCATACTAATGTATAAAATTACTCGACTACGCGATCCTGAGTATCTTGTCTCTTTTTTACTGAGCACAAACCCAGACCC
The DNA here is from genome assembly GCA_035586675.1 of Eurytoma californica. Classification (NCBI taxonomy): domain Eukaryota; kingdom Metazoa; phylum Arthropoda; class Insecta; order Hymenoptera; family Eurytomidae; genus Eurytoma; species Eurytoma californica. The sequence goes on from JAXIUT010014301.1 coordinate 9,481, forward strand.
TCCTGCAGAAGCATCCATCCTGAGTTGAGCATTTCAGTAGTGTCCACAGAAACGGGTGACCGATCCTTCCTAGATCTTAGTCCTCGTACATGAGGCGCTGATGGTGATGGCATTCTTGCGCTACTGACCTGCCCTTCAGGCTTATTATTATAATATTATTTTATATTCTTATTATTTTTTCTTCTAACCTGGCCTTTTTGGCAAAATTGTGATATATAATGTGATTTTATATTTACTCCCATGACTGTGATACAATTAGATCCTTGACAAAATCAAGACCGAAGTTTTGTACAGATATATATATTTTTATAGCGTGAATTTGTATATTTATTTTTAAATTTTTATTGTATTTATTTATTGCAATTTATTTTTGCTGCGTAAGCAAATGAAGGATCATCTATCTATCTCTAACCGACCTCCTATCTTTCTCTAAACGCCAAAAAGTCACGCATGTACTGTTAAGAATAAACGATCTATTCGTGTCTTTTGCTGGTTTTGTAAATTTTGAGAGATTGCGTTGTATTATTATGCTTTCGTACCGAATTGATAAAATGTCGGTCGACTATTATTCAATTTGTATTCTTCAAATTATAAGTAGCAGGCGTAAAGCCGAGATGAGCGTTGTATTTGTTTGCTTGATACGCATTTCTTTTTGTAACAAGTTGACCTCTTTCATGCAAAGGCTATGAAGATCGAATTAGGACGCATTTTTGACACAACCTCTTATATCTGGATTGTTTGGTGTTTTCTTAATTTGAGGCAACATTGCCTTATGCAATTTTATGCCATCAAGTGGAAAATATGATAGGATCGGTGGTATATAAGCTCTGCAGGTGAGATGTCGAATCGCTAAGTGTTCGTACTCTCCACGGGCTATATACGCGTGAGTTATTCGCTGTAGTTTAGTGGCTGCGATTGTTTACGTAACCAGCACTTCGTACTCTTTGGTCGAGATCACTCCCAGGTTCACGTTGTAAGAAGACCTTGCTGCCTGTTGTGTGAGGAAGTGTCTGACTTCTCCGGAGCTAATCAACGTTCAAGGTTATTCTCGAAGATATCCAGGCGTACCTGTTGTTTGGCATTGTACTTGTAGGGCCGCTCAATGGAAGAGACGACCTGCTATCCAAAGTCTAACTACGTGAATTAGCAGTGAAAGAGGGGCATCAGCTTTGAAGCTAGGAGCTAGGGCTAGGCTAGGACTAGGAGCCATCAGTTGCAAGGAATTCTACCCAACAACCCTGCTGTTTCTTCACGCTGGTCTATGCAACTCTTGGAAGCATCTATCAATTAAATCTGCGAGGATAAGGTCTGGAGTACTGTGCACGCGCTTTAGTGGATTTAAAAGATTGCAGAAGTTGAAATAGGACTACTAGTACCCGGAGTTAATCGCCCTTGAGCACGAGACTTTAAATTCCCTCAATCGTGATTTTTAGAATATTAATTATTAGAGAAAAACCACGACATTTCGTCAACTAGGTAAGATACTTTTTTAATTCAAGTAAAACCATCAATCGTTTAAGATCGTAATCTCTCTCTCTTGACTAAATTCAAAAATTATTACATACTGTTAAAACATATTATATAACTTATTAGTTTTTCACTGAATAAAAGCTATTAATTTATAATTTGAGTTTTTACCAATTTTCCGCACAATTCCTTCCATGACTCTAAATTATCCCATTCAAACAATATCAATTGAATATTAAAATTGAACAAGTTATATTTATTACAATTTCCATCAGTTAGACTGAGACCTATAAATAAATAAAATTGATGTTGCTGTTGGTTTGAGTAAATTTCGCATGATTTTTGCTCAAGCATAACAGTACTCTCTAGTACCTTCCTATTACATAATTAAAAAAAAGACCCTCAAAATTCCAAGAAGTTCCGCGTCCAAAAAAATACTATTTATTTTCTGCGTGGAATTTCTCCGCGCGCAACAATCCCGCGAAGGCGCAGCGAGGTCGAGACTTCGAGCCGTGGCACGTCCGCGCTTCGCTAACACGCGCTGCCCGCGTGCCACGCCAGCGTAGCGTGTGGGCTCCCCCCACTTCCGCGCGATTGCCAGCTCTCGGCGCTTCCACTCGCGCCACCTTTACTGCAAAATATGTACTTCTGAGAATTTAACAATGCTCAGGAGATACTTATTTTTCCGAGAGCCCCACATTGCGCGCCAAATTGTGACACGGCCGTTTCCGGGGGTCGCGCACCGATATTCGCGCGCACGAAATTTCTGCGCGACGCATATCACCGTCCGAGACGGATTCTCTGCGCCGATAAAAATCCCGGTTGACGCGAACGCGCGAAAAACTCACCGACTGTCCCGCAACCGCTCACAAAAGAAATTTTCTCTCGTTCGTTCACTCTCTCTTTTACTCTCTCTCTCTAGGGAGTACCCGTAATTGGCAACTTCATTGTAAAGATATTTAACTCCTCTTTTACTCAGGGGATCTTTCCAGGTATTTGGAAACAAGCACAGTTTTTGGCCTTAAAGAAGAACAGTGCTCCCTAGTGTTACAGATTTTAGACCGATAGCACTTGTCTGCTTTTTATCCAAAGTGCTTGAAAAGATTGCCCGTACCCAAATCACGGAGTATCTTAATAGAAACAAAATTCTAGATCCCCTCCAGACCGGATTCCGCAAACACCACAGCACTCAAACCGCGTTATTAAAGTTAACTGATAACATACGTATGGCAGCTGACAAGAAGAAGGTGACGCTCTTGCTGCTGTTTGATTTTAGCAAGACGTTTGATACCATTTCACCTTCAAAACTTTTGTCTAAGCTCCGCCAGTTGCGATTCTCATGATCAGCTCTCCTGTGGATTAAATCTTATTTACAAGGCCGCACCCAGATGGTAACCTCCAACAGCAATGGAAATTCAGACTGGTTGGAAACCAATATGGGTGTTCTGCAGGGTTCTGTTCTGGGACCTTTACTGTTCAGCTTGTACGTTAACGACCTTCAAAACATGCTGGAAGGTAGTTTCATCAAACACCTTTTCTATGCGGATGACCTTCAAATCTATCTACATACCACCAAAGATAAATTTAGTGATTCACGCAGGCTCTACTTTGAAGCCTTACTTCTTTATAGAATTCTGCGGTTGCGTGAATCAAAATATCTAGTTTCTTTTTTCCGCGAGCATAAGCCACGACCTTCGAGTAGAGGCATCCCCTCCGAACTAAGTATCCTAGGTGCAAGCACTGAGACAGGCGACAGGGCCTTTCAGGTCCATGGTGCTAGGTTTTGGAATTCGCTCCCTTCAACCTTGCGTCACCCCCCATCTCTGTCGTCTTTTAAAAGGGCAGTGCGTCAACACCTTCTCGATCTTGGCATTTAGTCCTCCTTGGGAATAAATGAGGACAGCATTTTTTAGGAATTAAGTAAACTTAGAAATTAAGGACTCAGCCTTTTCTTGCTTATCTGTGATTAGTATTATTCATTTGTTATTTATTATTTTAGTATAAGATAAGAAAAGACTGTACTTCCATGTGATAAGACTGAGACTCTTGGCCATAAACTGTGATTTTGATTGTACATTGACCAAAGAAAATGTTAACCAAAATGTATTTTATTTATTTTTATTGTATATTTATTGTATATATATTTTTAATTTGTATTTTTGTCCTAGTGACAGAATAAAGGTATATCTATCTATCTCTCACTCACTCAACCCACTCGCGATATTTTAATTCTACGCCGCGGCTGCTTACTCTGATTTCAAGGCCACGAGTACACGGAGCCCAAAGGTCCAGCTCGAAAAGTCGCCTCGGGACCCGGCGACGCTACACGGATGGCGGTGTTTTTCAACATCTATCGCTCCACTAACCCTGATCCTGTGCATCTAACATCTCGCTTCCCATTGCATCTTCTCGCGCCTGTTTTCTATTAAAAATTGACGCCAGACAGGTGTGCACCGGGCCATCTCAATAATCTCCACTCTCTCTCTCTCTCTCTCTCTCTCTCTCTCTCTCTCTCTCTCTCTCTCTCTCTCTCTCTCTCTCTCTCTCTCTCTCTTTCTGTCATTCACTCTGGCTCAATTCTTTAATAGCGCGTGCTACAGCGGAGTCTGAAGACCTCGAAGCCGGCGCATTAGCAATTTCCACGTTACGCCTCTCGCGCTCTCCAGGGAATCCCACTCGCTTCACACTAGCCTGCTCTCAAGTCGCCCTTCCTCCACCTTCTCTTTCTCTACTCTCCGCACGCCGACTAGTGAGTGGTAGTGACCCGGATCACGAGCGCGGCACGGTGACGATCTTCCGACACTTCGGTTGCGTTTCTCCGCGCGCGTCTACTTACCCGGAATCCAACGGTGGGCTCTCTTCCTGGCCGGCAAAGTCTGCGGAGGTCGCGGCAGCTTCTGCTGTTGTCCGGTCGACGGAATCCCGCTTCCTCTAGTTTCGTTCGGACAGCCTCCGCTCCCTTCGGCACGAGGTCTGCACTCTCGCTCTCAACACCGTCTTCTCGCTCACCATACTCTTCTCAGAATTCTCCCTCGAGGGTCACATCTGCGTTCTCGGAGGATCGGGAGGAAACCTCTACCGCTCAACTCTCGGTCAGCAAATTCTCACGCGCGTCCTCTCTGCCAAGCTGCTCAAGCGTCACTTCCTGGTCCCCGCGGAGACCGCACGCGCCACCGCACGTGGCCCGCAGCCAATCACGCGCTGTCTCCAAGCGGCCTGGATGTCTCGGCCGCTGCTAGCCCATCTCGCGGCTCGTTTCTGCTGATCTCCGGCACGCTCCTCCCCGCTTTCCCTCGCACATTCTCTCTCTCTCTCGAACTCATGCGCTTACTTACACCCGCTGTCACACATATTTTATATTTAGCAAAATTAAAAGTACTTATCTAACAGTTTATGAAGCCCGTGTATATGATGAGTTTTCTTGAAAATTAATTCATAACCATTCATAATTAGTATTTAATCTTCAAATTTAATCAATCAGAAACATTCTTAGTATGGGTTTTGATTATTTTTATTCAATTTCTGTTGAATTTATCTTTTATAAACTACTCTGAAAATAACAAGCCTACACTGGACAATGAAGAGGTTAGAAGTAATTCACAATAATAAAATAACTATGAATGATGCAACGCGCGTGCGTCACCAAGATTCTAAGGATATCCTACAGATTTTTCTGTTCCCTAATATTTGTGAGAGAAGGAGCCTTAGCGGGGGAGTCGCCAGGCTCACCACGGGTCGCGCGAGTGTGTGTACTTGGGTGATGGGCCCGAAGAGCCGAGAGTGGGTTATGGGCATCAGGGCCACGACGTATGGTCACCCGCCGTCGGACGTCCCGAAGTAGCTCTAGAGGCTTAACTTGTACATATTATTATATTAATAATTAATTCATATTATTAATCATCGTCGTATCATTATACACTCACACCAACCACGTTCCTCAACAATAATGAAGAGCGAGTGCATAGCGCGAGCCACCGGCGATCCTAGTTTAAATTTATTTTATTATCTTTTAGAAATTCATTGACGATCACAGTTGTAGAATTGTTTAATATAGTATTTTATAATCCGCCGAATTGGGATCGAGACGGCGGTTGAGAATACTTTAATAAATAAGAGCACAACTAAAAGCACTAATTGTTGTTTATTCACTATGCAAAATTGTGAAGGCCTCTATGGCCGATATACAAATTTCTAAGGGCGCCAGCCGCGGAACTAAGGAGCCGCGACCCTCCAGCCTATAAATTTAACGCGCACGCACCCTCGGGACGCCGCCGTAGGGAGAGGAAGGAAAAAAGGGTGATTGAAGGGCCTACCTTCAGCCTCTACGATGTCCTCCGAATTATTCGACGATGACGCGACACACGCGGTCACACTCGCGACGGATCGGTTAGCGGGCACACGCGCCGGGGGCCTCACACGGAATGCCCGACGCGCACGCTCTCCGTGCGCGCGAGAGTTCCGTTCCGTCGTAGTTAGTGAAACGACCGTTATGTTGATGGAACGTTGGCGTGCTTCCATGTGTCGTGACAGTTGGCGTGTCTGCTCGGGCCGATATACTGCAGCCGATCTCCGGGTGGGTTTTACTTTGGCTCGTGTGTTCCGGATGATGCAAGCAGCCCGGGTGTAGGTATTCGAGCCGCTATCTATTCTTCAGAAGTCATCCGGACCGCTTCCAGGTAATTATACTGATCGTTCCCTATTGCCAAGTCCTTTAGCGGGTTCGAGCTGCTTCCCTGTTTTTTGGTGCTTGGCAAAGGGGTTGAGGGTGCTCCAGAAGGCGCAAAGAAGCGACATCAAGTCTGCAGGTTCCTTGGAGTATTGCTCTCCTGGCGTGGTAAGCTCTGATCTCTCCAATAAATAAGTGGCAACCTAACCTCATAGGTTGCATTTAAATTTGGATTTAAAATTTTCACAACGCTTACACTAAATTTTTAGGCGGATGTACGTTCCGCTGCCATTTTGTATAGCGAGACTATTTGCCACGTATCCCGCTGATTTGCAAGATTTTGAATTTTCTCAAACTTCTTTTAAAATTTCTTTTTTACAAATTAAAATTTTTTTCTTTATTATTTTTAAATATTTCGCTTTTTCCAAAAATTTGCACACATACATATAAATAATAAAATTAATAATTGTTGAAATAAGAGGAAACGTGGTTGGTATAAAAGTATCTTTATTTAATATGTACAGTAAAGCGCCATGCGCTTAGGCACCGCGTTCTGCCTCGGACGAGAGCTGAGAGCCAAGAGAGAGAGGCGCGAGTCGGCCGCTGCTTAGGTGCTCGGATGGGGAGCGCATGCACACATACAAGTGTGAGTGCACGCATATAATTTATACGCAATCTTTGCGACCCTAGTACTTAGCAGGAGCCTTAGCTGACGCTGATTTCCAGCTGTGCAGCCCTCCTGTTCTGTAGCAGCGTGCGCGTTGGTTACCGGTTCCAGTATCAACGGCCAGGTAAGTGACAACGTCATCCGTGAAGCAATCCATCCGAGAAAAGCGCGCGCGACTTCTTAAAAGGGGTCCCCAGAGTGTGTATGAATGTATGAGATAGTTGCGCCCGGACCAGCCGGGACATAACACTAAATATCTATATTAAAATAAATATTCTGACATATGCAACTTCCAAAATATTGGGCTCTAGACTCTACTGAAATTTAGAGAATTTTGCCTCAAACCAGATTTCCTATCCCAGTAAGTATGCAGTATTATTTTGTAATTGCAATACTAAAATAATCGGATCTACCTTGTTCATTTGCCTCGTTAACTGCTTGTCGTATTTCTTCAACTAAATTATGCGTTATGAGTACTGAATTAGTAAGCTGTAAACTGCTACAATTACTAAATTCTTCTAAGTTTTCTCTTGAAGAAGGAACGTCAATGTCTTCCCTTTTTATTAAAACCTGTTTTAATTGACCTCGCTTTGATGCCGAATTTTCTGAAAATATAAAGAGTAGAGTGAGTTAAAAAATTTTTAAAAATATATTTTTTCATAATGTTTTAACGGTAGAGTGTAATTAGAAAATCTTTATCTCTGTTTTAAATTATTTTCCTAATCTTGATGAAGTTTTAAAAAATATTTGTAAATACGAACATTTTGACCAATTATTAACTTAATTAATGCATTTTGATTTAAGATATCCAAAAACTATTCTAACAAACACGTACGATGTTTCTTGCGTCAGAGTTTCGCAGTTCTTTGCGGTAGAAACGTCCACTTGATCACGTTATACAAAACTACGCAAAGAACTAAATACAAAATTGCAAAAAAGGAGGAAATAATAATACTATATTTTATATCATTTATTTTAGTAAATTTAAATAAATAATATAAATATAGTCCCTGCTGGGAATAATTTGGTGACATTCTACGATTTTCTACGCGTTCTGAGCGGAAGTCCGAAGGATATCGCGATGCACCCGACAAACCTGATGCATGCGATCCTTTCGCGACGTTCTTACGAATTGCATCAACGCATGGCTTCGACAAGCCTCGACCATGCGCGTCCACTTTACCGGATGTCGTTGTTCCGATTAACGGGAGCCAGGGGTGGGCAATGTCCCCTGTCCACTCGCCATTTAATCGGAAAGGTTTTTTCTATGTTATTGCAACGCCAAATTAACCCTCTCGCCACAAACGTGATTAATTTGAATACAGTTAGTAAATTGTTTACAAAAATATTTACAACATTGATAATTCGCTAATAAGAAAAAGTGATTCGAATTTATTAACAAAGGTGCATTTTACTCAAATTGCTTCTGAGCAAGTCCGGCCGTGCTATACTCCTCAGCACAAGTGCTCGTAGGGGTATGCTGCCTGGGCATTGCCTCCACCACTTTGATCTCCGCCTGAAGGGTCGGATAGCGATCCCGATAGCGCAGCGCTCCGCGCTTATATGTTCTACGGCGCGCCAGCTCTCTTTTGGGAACGCTCGGCCGCTGGGAGCACGCACGCGTGCCACTCAGTGTGACGTCAGACGCTGGACGTCCGGCGGGTAGCATTCATAGAGGCTCAAAAATTAAATTTTATTTCCCTTTTTAAATCGACGACTGTATGTACGTCACAAGTTGTACACAGCATTCTTGCAGTAGGTTCCATTGTTTTAATAGTTTATTCCCGGTCATGAGATAGTCCGCGAAATCAATTCGTTGTACTATTTTCTACGTAGTGCTCGTGGTCGCTAGCGTCGCGATGTTTTTTCCGTAATCAACGTATCCCGACTCTGGATTCCTTTGAGCGTCTTGAGTCGGCATATTCGAACATCCTCGCCTGCATTGCACGGAAGTAAGTTTCGCTCCTTTACTTTTCCATGGATCAAGGGCTTACTGGATGATTTGCCGCTAACTATTTCTCCGCGAATTCGCCGCTTGCTCGCTATCCCGGGATCAACGTACCGAGTTTTTACCTCTCCGGACGATATTTCTTCATCAATATGCATCCCGAGGATGGCTCTGGTTAGTGCTAATTTAATCCATTGGGGATTGACTGATTGGAAAAAGGCTGCTTCAGCACCTTTGACAACGTAGTTTTGCTACAGCGACATGTCATGACATGTCCATGGTCCATATGAAGAATCCTAACCCTAGCGAGCCATGCCCTTATTGTTTCAAATGCTTTAAGAGTAAGTTGAAGAGGCACGTAAATGAGGTTCATCTCGATCATCCATCTCGGAAGATGGTGCCTTATCCCATTTGCCATTGTTTGAAACGGGGGAACCGTCTCATTGAGCATTTGAAGACCCATCGTGACTGAGAATTTTGCAATCGTATAATTATAATTTTATACTAAAGACTGTTAATTTATAATAAAATTTTTCACTTGTTAAATCACTTCTAAATGTTTATTTTCTTCCTATATAATTAAAATTTCTAAGTAAAAAATGGATCGTAACCAGACATCCAAGCGATCGTATGGAGCCTACTCTGGTCATTCTCGCCGGTCCTATGGCCGCCATCAAGGCGACATTCGGCGTGAGTTTGTGCGGGCGTGTATGCCTGTGTCTCCGCCTGCTCCCCGACTATACCACCGCCGAGGGTTCTAGGATGTCCTCGTATCACATGGAGCTACTCCGCCAACACCGCCGTTGCCGACTGGTCATGCTGCTGCTGCCGCTGGGCCCGCTTCCCAGGTATGTATTGTGAAGTGACAGTTTTACTGCCGATCATATTTAGCTATATTCACGGCTTGCGAGTGCCTAAGTTCTCACACGAACACTAGATTAGGACCTAGTTCCGAGGAGAGTAACTTTAAGATCAGAAGCGCAACACACACGAACGTATTCCCTCCCCAAGTATTGGCCCTAATGCGCCCAGTGTTCCTTTCCCTGCCCTACCTGGCCTATTCGCCGAAGAAGAGCGACTTTCCCCTTACATCAGCGCCAGAAGAACACAGGTTGCGTATCCCTAGCAGAAAAAAATTATAATCGGCGCGAAATGATTATAGTTTGATTATAGTTTAGTTATAGTAGGGACGAAAAAATTATAGGATTCCTATAGGATTCCTATAAGGATTGACTATGATTATAGTTTTTTTCTGTCAGGAATGATCCTGAGGTCCACAGATCACGTGATCGACAGCAAGCGTCGCACGACAAGCAACATCGACGCTCGCTCTCTCCGGTTCAGGTGGCCGAACTTAACGGACGCACTGGGTGCCCGCTCCCAAAACAACATCCGAACTGGCGAAACGACGAGGCGAGCGGCCCACCGGCCGGAGAGCAAGCGAGGTCCGTGTGAGATAGCAACGCGGCATCACCCCGAGGATCCATCCCCCATAGCGGCCGACGGAGCGAAGGCAGCGAGAGAGTATCGGAGTGTGAGTGCAACCGGCATATGGGTGAGGTAGTCCCTTATTCCTCCCGTTCCCCTCCCTCCTATCGGCGTCATCCTCCGCGTATGTCAGCTACCGCATTAAGGCCCGCTTGATGGTGCCGAGATGCTTCGAGTGTCTCGGCTACAGACACTGCCGCGCGGATTGTATGGGACCAGACAGACATGACTGCTACTGAAGATGCAGTAACGCGGGTCACAAGGCCGAGGCCCGCACGGGCTCCCCCGCTTGCTTCCTCTGCTCACCACAGGGAAACGACGGGGCGGCTCATGTCCCGGTAAGGCTCGATGTGCCGCATTTAAAGCAGCTCTGATGGAGGCAAAGAGCGGACAGAGGACAGGATGCACGTAATAAAATGACGGTAATACTCCAAGGCAACATGAACGGCAGCAGCCTGGATCATGCTTTGCTGCCCAAGCTTGTCGAAGAGTTAGAATCGGATGTAGTAATGATTAGCGAACGATACTGAGACAGAGACACCCCGATCTGGTTCGTTAATAACTACCGCTCCGCGGCGCTGTGGATTCGGGGGCGAGCCGCGTCGCGCATCGCGGACCATAGGAAGGGCGAAGATTTCGTCTGGGCGAGAGTAGCTGACGTTACGTACGTCAGCGTGTACCTCACCCCGAACTGCATCGCCGCGGAATTTGAACGGAAAGTGGCGGCTCTTGAGGTCGCGATAAGGGACATTACCGGTGACATAATTCTCGCGGGGGACGTCAGCGCCAGAGCTATCGAGTGGGGTATGGCCACGACGAACAAACGTGGTCGACTTCTGCTGGAGATGGCCGCGAGGTTAAATCTAGCAGTTGCGAATGTGGGACGGGTGATGACGTACAGAAGACCTGGCTTCGGTGCATCCATTCCTGACGTGACCTTTGTGACGAACTACTACGAAGAGTCGAGCGATGGAGGGTGTTCGAGGGCTATACGGCCAGCGATCATCAGTAAATCGTTTTTGACGTGACGGACAAAATGAAAACGGAAAAAAAACGTCTCCTCCCTCTGTGGGATGGAACATCAGACGACTAGACGTAGACAAACTGACGGCACAACTGGACCTAGAACCGGAACCGATAAAGGTGATCCCCCGGGACATCGTGGGTAGAGAAAAGGCCGAAAAGTTAGCGGAAGTAACTGCGGGGCTCGTGAGACGGCTCTGTGATGCCTCCATGCCAAGAAAACGGACGAGACGCGACAAAGAACCGGTGTACTGGTGGACGAAAGACATCGCGAATCGCCGGCGCGAGTATCTCCGAAGAAGGGCTCAGCGCGTGCGCAACGGAACGGACGGGAGGAGGGGTGGGGGCACAACCGGAGGAGGTCCACCAGCCATCAGAGGCGAAAGTATACCTTTCGCTCGTATAGTCGGAATGAACTGGGGATCTATTATTGCGCGCGCCGCTTCCTCGAACACGGTATCTATATACGTTCTGTAACGTGGCGCTTTTACGTCCGTTACTCGCGTGCCATTAAAAATCAAATTGGCAGCCAGACGGAAAGTCCCTCCACCTCGCGACCGTTTTTAGTTGCGACATTAGATTTTTCCGCGGAAGAACATTGATTTTACAGGCAAGAAGATTCTCAGTGAAGGCATCAATTATCAATTTCGACGCATCGCAGTAGTAAGGCAAGAGCTGGGTACCGATCGCCGTCATCTCTGAGGTACATCGTCGAATCGGACAGTAAGCCGGAAGCAAGCCAAGAGACGCAATATCGTCATTACTAGTCAAAGATGAGTATTTTTCCTTGCCCCCAATTTATTCGAGATATTCCTCAATGGATTTCGAGCCTACGCGTTTCGTGCCTGCTTCGAGGCAGTACTCTGATGCCAAGCTACAACAACATTGTTTTCCGAAAATTTGCCTGGGCTTGGCATCTCAAGAATGTATGGAATGCGAGCAGAACACCTACACGCACAATTTACAGGAACGGAGGCAAGGGGCAAGGAGGCAAGAAGGCAGAGTCTTTGCACCTGAGAACTGGTCCTCGCGACGTACATTGGGATAAAATCAAGCCAACAGCGCGCATAAGTCGAAAATTTTTTTATCTCTTTTGCCTTGCTAAACATTGAAAATTTGTTTATATATATATTTTATAAGATGAATCTAATAATAAAACGACGA
>JAXIUT010014312.1:0-78082 GCA_035586675.1 Eurytoma californica
TTTCACATTTAATATGTCAATAGTCACATTTTTGTATGTGAATTTCACAGTTTTCACATATTCAGATTTAGAGGGTGTAAATCAACGAGCTAAATTAACAGTACTCGAGTTAGTTATTTTTGCTACGCTACACCGCTACAAAATTAAAATGAAAAATCTCATTTTTTCGTACAACCAGCGTCTAATCCTCTTTTCCTAGCGTCTAATCGCACAACACGTGTATCTTTCAGAATCTATAATCGAAGCATCCCGCTCGCCTGCGAGCAGCGGCGAAACTGAAATATTTCCAGCAGGTCTCTCTCCATCAACATCGGAGCATAAACCACGTGGGCAAAACACGCGCACCCATTTAAATATGCAATATCGAACGTGCCGGGACACCCGAGCCGTAAAGCATCGTCGCCGCATGCGCTGGGCTTTTTCCCCCGATGGGCCGGCCGCGATAAGCTCCGCGCGCGAAAAAAGGCGCACTCGTAAAATGAAGCGATAAAAATTCCTGGCGCACCGCGAGAGCAGATCTCGGGGATTAGCGCGATTTCACGAATCGCGGAATAGAGGTCATCGGCCATAGCACTAGGGACCCGCGGCTTATACGCGGATGCCCACCTTTCTCCGGGTGGTATCGCGGCCGCGCGGAGAGGTCGGCGTCGCGCGCACACGTGTGAATCGCGCCGTGGATGAAGATGTTTTTTGGGAAGCGATCCGTGTCGCCGATATTTTCGTGCTGTCGGATTATCACCGATTAGCGTTGATCGATATTTTTGGCTTGGGCGGGTTCTGTTTAGTTCAAGTTTGTCGTCGGGTACGAGATGTTTTCGAAAGACCAACGAACTGGTTTGTTCGAATCAATTGTTTAATCATGTGATATTCTTTTGAGTGACTTAATAAGTCTGTGATTTTTTAGATGATATTTGCACAATATAGAGTTACTTTAAAAAATTAATAAATCACACTGAACACTTTTTTCATAATTTAAAGAACAAAAGTAAAAACTTTTCTTAATTTGTTTAATAAATTTAAATTTTCGTTATTTTTAATGGTGAGATGTTTATTGTTAACTAGACTCGATTAGAAGATGACGATAAAAGTTTAAGTACAGCGATGAATCAAAAGTACGAGATACTGGATCGTTGACCACCGGCATGTACCGGGCGCAGACTAAATTTACGAAAAGGATTGAAAATGTCCATAAAGGGCCGTAAATTGATTAGGCCGTTAAATCGAAACAAAATGCAGTTTTACGGGTGAACGTAACACGGGCAATATTTACGGTTACGCGGCATAGTCTCACCGGGATTACGGTGCGCTATAAAATGAAGTCATTTCGAATGATACATCGGCGTGTCACTTGCGCTCGGCGCGACATCCACGGCGCCCATACATGCTGATTTCGCGGCCACCGCACGGCTCGTTACATGCAAAGTGAAATATTTTTCTTATCTCCGTATATCCGAAGGCGGAAACGTTTGTTGTCGCTTAATGGCAGCTTCGCGCGTAAACTAAGGAACTTAAGCCCGACCCGTATATTTTCCGGAAACGCTGTCATAAAATTATAGAAAATACGACCCATCAAAATTCGCCAAGCCGCCCGTTTTTATCCCGGCGAAAATCCCTGCAAAATAAGCCGCACTTCCAGCGTCCTGCGCGAAATGTTCAAACTGTCCCTCCAGATTATACCGCAAGTCTTGCATCTCGCGCGCGCTTTTCTTTTGCGATATAGAAGTACATTTAATGGAAAACTAAGGCACACGGGGTTTATCTCTGTAACCGCATGAAAACAGGGTTTAGTGCTTTTAAAGAATATACGGCGCCGCTAGTCCACTCGTAGAAACCGTACGCGTATACAATGTTAAGGCTAACACGTGTAATTGCAGAATCTCGAGGCGAGGCGCGCGCGTCATTATCATTTCGCGTAATTGAAAGTACGCCGGTATCTCGGCCGCGTCTCATAAAAAAAGTGCCTACAGGGGGGAAGGGGGACGTCGTTATCCGCAGAACACCAGCGAAGAAATCGACGGAGGGATACAAGGAGGAGCTGGGCGACTTTATGGTTCATCCGCTGTCGGGCGCGGCCTTTTACGGGGGCCTCGATCGCGCTCTCGAAAAGCTCCACCAGATAAGATACGGCCGGGGTTTCCGTTAATTACAAGCACCCAGCAAGAGGAGGGAGGAGGTCGTGCCATCGATTTATTTATCGAGTGGTGAGAGCGCGAAAACTGAAAGTACAACTGGCGACGAACTTTTGAAATTGAAAGCCCGATGCGCGAGAGATTTTAAGTTTCGTTTTTTTTCGCATCGGACCCGTTGATCTTTCCGCGCTGATATAAGGCTCACGCGCCGCGGCGGTTTTGTATTTCTGATTTAGCGCTGGAGAAAAGGGAAATCACGAGAGAGATAGTATCGGTATCGTATCGCGTTCTAGCTGTAATCGCGCGGGGGAATGTTACGGTCGGGATTCCTACGTGGACATCGAAAAAGTTTCTGTTGGGAATATAGTGCATATGAAGTTTCAAAATGCTTGCATTTATGGTGTTAAGTGTTTTGCGGCGAAAGATTTTTCAACTATATGTATAACTTTCTAGGAGGGTGTTCCCACTTTGAAATAGAGATTTTTCTGAAACTAGAATAACGTTTACCCTATGATTCGACAAAATGCACGAGAATGAAATTAAATAAAAATCGAGTAAAATTTCTTTTATATTTGTTATCCGTAATTGGAGAAATATTAATTGTTAAATATGAGCTGTTTATTCAATAATGAAATTATAAATATTTATATTTAATCCATTCAATGTAAACTCTATTCAATTTTAAATGTGCAGTAAGCCAAAGCTGCGTTTTGCAATAATTTCACAGTATTTAAACACAAGACGGATGTTTTTGACTTTCCTCACTCCATTCAATATTCCATTTACACAAAAGGAAGCAGTTCCTTCTTTACGTAAACTGCAGTAATACCCTTTAGCACTAAAGCTATTCAATATGTGTGAACTATTCTAAAACAGGTGACGTTCACAGAACGAATTGAAATGTTAAATTTTGAAAACGATCGGAAGCGCACCAGAATCATAGTTTCCCGCGTCGCGGTCGATATATTAATTAAAAAAGAAAGCAAGATGGAACCCGCGATGTAGTCGCGAGATAGAAATAAAAAGGAAATCCGATGATAAGGCGAGATAAAGTCGGCGGAAGATAGGCGTCTCGAGTTTCTCCGTTTTGTGGAACGTACGCGAGATTCGCCATGCGATGTATGTAGGTGTCGCCGACCGCTTGCCCCCCGCGAGGCTAGAGTTTCATCCTGACCATCAAACTCCCGCCATTCTTTATTCCTAATTTTTTTTTTTTTTTTATAATCGGTGGGAATGAAATTTTCAGGACGCAAACGTTTACTCGGTTGGCGAAGCTCGTTGTCGCTGACGCAAGGCGCATAATAACTCGAGATTACGGTACTTAGGAGACTAATATTAACAACGACGCACGATTTTACGGCTCGAGATTTTTTTCCACCGCCGCCTAACGGTCGCTTCGCGCGACACGTCGATGCGTCTTATCGCCGGTCCGCCCTGATCTACTTATTATTGTTACCTCATCTTTTTAATCAGGATTTCAAAAAAAGAGATGCATAATACTTTGTTAGATAAGACGGGAAAGTATGAAAAATGTTATAATGAAGATATTGCAGTTCCCGGTTTAATCTTCGATAATTTACTTCTTCTGGGTAATCTACGTACCGCCGGGTATTTTATTTACTGTAACCATCATCGTGAACTCCGACCTTTACAAGTAGCCCTTATCAGAGTCTCATTGCCCTCGTAAAATTATATGTCGATGGATTCTTACGTTTTTTCTTAGTGTTCCCACGACGCGATGGTTTAAATGCCTGGGACTAAGTGCACTCGACAGCAAATACGCAAGATGCGCGCCGGGCTGCGAAAAGGTCGCGCTTATAGCCAAAGGCAGGATTTCCTTTCCGTCAATGAGGCGGCGATTATTTTTTCGTTTAACCGACTTTATTGCGCCGGGCTGGAAAGACTTTCGAAAACTTTTACCGGATTCGCAGAGAGAGGGGGGAGGGGGGGGGGGCAATAGCGTTTTTGCTCGAGATGAGTCGAAGTTCGGCGGGTTTTATTGATGCAAGAGAGAACACTTGACGGCCAAGTTTTTCATTCCGCCGCTTTTATTGAAATAAATGATTCTTTAAGGAGGTTCGTAAGCCCAAACTTTTTATAAAAGCAGAATGGGCAAAACCGTGAAGATTAAATTTTTAAACTGTTTTGAAGTGATACAGATTGGTGATGAAAAACATTGTAATAAATTCAATTTCTTTTTACAGTTCTTTCTTCAATCAATTATTCGCAGTTTATATTAATATTTTTACTACTATTATAGGTAAGAAAAATTGCTAAAAGTTTTATAAAACGTAACGTGAAGTTTTAATGCATCTTAGCATGGGCAAACGTGCACTGGGTCGTCGGAACTCTCGAAGATATATTTTAAAATCGAACGCTTAATGGACGATTAACGCACACGACGATCACCCGTGCGATTTCGCGAAAAGAGCGTTTCGTTTTCTCGCCAGCGGCGCGAACGAAAGCCGCTGTTCGAGAGCGGGAGGAAAAAAATTGACGAAGGCGTTCGGTTTACGAGCCATATAAACGATTAATGAGATAACGATCGTCGAACGACTCGTGGAACTTCCCGTGTGCGCTCGTTCCAATTATACTACTTTCGCCGAAATGCGCACGTAACAGTTGGTCGCTTTTGCACCTTTCTCGATGTATCTTCCGCGCAAAAAAGGCTTTTTTTTAAACCTGCAGTTTTGGAGGGCCACTTTCTATACCTGCTCCTCCGTTCGATTTTTCCGTTAAAATAAAAAGAGGCGGCACGGTAAAAGTGCGGTACGTCGAACACTATGTGTTCTAAAAGTTAACCGTCGACTGGTGAGTGAACAATTTTCCAGATTGTAAATGGAATTTTCGTGATAAAACCAACAATGGAAAGTTGCGATGCTCTCGGTGTACCTACAAATTTCAAAAATAGAGAAAGCTTTGCTTTCCGATATAAATTTTCCATAAAACCGATCCTACGAGCGGGGATCCATAAATGTACGTCGTAAAACTTACGTGTCGAGGAGGCGATACAGCGATTAAATAAGCCATTGGACTCACCTGCAATATAAAAAAATTCGAAATTAGCTACGGAAACATAATTTGGTTATAAAAGCATGAACAATGATTGTTTTTTCTACCCCAAAAACTGCTAAAGCTATAAATAATTAATTTTTTTTATTAGATCGCGTTGTAGTTATTGTGTAGCAACTAATCATAATTTCTAAAGCAAAGAGAAAAATATTTTTTTCTGTGAGTCATCATACTGCACCGTTGGCGTACGGAAATAGCAACGAGGCATTTTCTACGAAAATCCCTCATATAAACGCCAGGACGAAGGGCAAACAAACGCACGGAGAAATTCGCGTCCCGCCAAAGTCAATATTGACCCAGATTTCATTTCGCCGATCGCGTCGGACCTCGATCATACGGGGGGGTAAGTAAGTACGTGGACTGGCCCGTCGCTCACGGCGCCCGGCCTTTTCCGAGCGGTGCGCGCTCCTGCTAATTTCGCCACGGAGAAACGCGATGCTCGCCCGCCGAAGAAAATAGTTATTAACCTCGCGAGCGACTTCGCATGGGAGATCGCTTGGAAATTTAACGACGGCCGCGAATTCGTTTTTTTTTTCTACGCCTTTCGCTTTTTTTTTCCTTTGAGAGCTATCGAGATACGGCCGCCTGCACGAGTTTCATTAAGCGACGTCGTAAAATCGAGTCGCTTGAATTAAAGTCATAACTTATTTGCTGGGTGCAGCGGCGCGTGCGGAGCTATTGGTTTTACGATACGCGGAGCTTGACCTTTTCGGAATATCTAATCATTGCGATTTGCTATTACGTGCTTCGACCTTTTATAGATCAGATCTTGATTTTAATTTTAACTGATTTTAAAGAAAGTTAGAATTATTTATGCGCTAATAAAAGTAATCTAATCTAAAGAATCTAAAATTTTTTATTATAAACATTTTTTTAGAGTATAACTTATTGAATATCTTTTGAATACACAATTTACAGATAAAACACTTAATGCGGCTGTAGCAAAGAAAACTACTTTGTACCAGAAAGTAATTTTAACTTCTAGAAAGATAATAAAATACAGGCAATCTACCTAATTTTACAGTTATTTTGACCTTTCCTTAAAAGGTCCACCGCTATTTCCATCTTTAAAAGCAATATTCTTCTGTTTTTAAAAGAAACTTCTACTGTTTTCGAGTTAAATAAAATTTATCTTTGAATGACCACTAAAATCAATAATTTGTCTTTCCCTTCAAACCGCCTCATAAAATTCAAAAAAGCTACTAACAATAAACATAAACAAGATTCAAACCAAATAATCAATATTTAATCTCTCTCCTCATCTTTCCTCCTCGCGGCCGTCAAAGATAAATTTTCATTTCGTTCCCTTATAAAGAAATCCAGATCTTCGTCAGTAAACCTGACGCAAAGCCCGACAAAGTGATCGGCCAGGCGATGAATTTTCATGCACCGACTTCGAGTTTGTTTTTTCCCCGCGAAAGTGACCGCGTGCGCGCGGAATCCCCGCGAGGGAGGCTGAAAAAAGAGGCACGCGCGCGCGCGGCTCTCCTCTGGATGTCGCGCACGTACGCGCAACGCGAGCCCGTAAATCGCGTCGCTTTTCTTCAGCGCGCGTATCCGAAAAGGCGAGTGGAAGGAATCAAACGAGCGCAAGTGGGCCGCGAGAAAGTTCGGGCATCCCTCCGGCGCTTTTTGTCGCGCGGCCAGCAACGGCATGAGCGATCGTTGAAGAAAAAAAACAATGGTCCGCGAAATACGCTTGATTAATCACGTCGATTGGCTACAGGGACTCGAGTTTCCGCGAGAAGATTGAGATATTGTTGCGAGATGAAGTGGACATTTTTTCTGGGGGTTTAGGTATGTAGGATGCAAAAATATCGATAGTTTATGTAATTAGACAAGAAAGTTGTGAAAAGCACACACAGGCTGAAATTGATTAAGTAACGTTGGAGATGGACAGATGAATACTCGTCCCGCCGTTCACGTCTTTTACTACTTAGACGTCAATGCACTTTCCGCGTTACTTAATCACCCGTAAGCGCGTTTTTCCTGTTTACTTTTACTGTAAATGCCGAGTTTCTTTTATCAAACATGTGGGCTGCAGAAACCGCTATAGCTGCGTACTTTTCCCGCCACATTCACTTCGAGTGCATTTTAAAACTACGTACAACCGAAAGCGAACTATTATACAAAATTTTTTATCTTCTCTTACCGTAATAAAAACAATCATTAAAGCAACCCACAAACTTGAATATTTCGTGTGTAAAAGAAAAATTCACATTCGCATCGCTTTCTCTGAAATTTTGTCGAGATGAAACGCGCATAAGGACGAAGACAAAAAAAAACGAACCTCACGGCGTTCCAAGATCGTTAACGCGAAGTCGCTGGGACGTGCGGAATGATATTTCGCCTCGGCGGGTCCGACGCGCGACAAAACCGGCCGTCAGTCTATGGAGACAGGCTCGACCCCGATTTTGCCCGGCGACGAATCGCCGGTCGATAAAATGGAGCGAATTCAAAGCGTCCAGTCCAATTTCACCCGAGTCTCCGCGCGGCTCTGCCTCAATTTCGCGCAGGATTAGATGTTTATCGAGCCGGGGGACGAAGCGCGGTGGGGGGAAATCGACGTGGTACACGCGCGCGCGAGATATGAGTTCGTTTGTTTTCTCGGCCGTGGCTGCAAACGATTTTGGTGAAAATACGGGCGCAGGGGAGAAAATGCGTTCCGCAGCCAATTGGCAGGGATATCAAGTGGAACGAGCGACTAACGTGCATTCGATTTCTCTGCGTGCCACGGAATCGTGCGAATATTTTGTAAACTTCGATTTAAAAAAAATCAAGTAGAAATCTTATATTGACTTCCGTCTGTTTTTAAAAAAGTTGATTTTTCGAGTGATATCGGTGCCGCGATTTTGGAAAAAAAAGAGCGAGGGAGGCCATTAATCAACGAAATTAAGTGAATTAGAAATCCCTGCGAATTTCTCTCGCGCAATGCACACACGCTCGATCGAGATCGCGAATTTGATATTTCGAGAAAAGCCGATTCGATACCCACTTAAGATATCGAAATTATCTTTTCTCAACATTTTAATTAGTATAAAATGTCCACGCGGCCATAAACCGTTTTTTGCCGATCAGCGAATCCTGAATTATCCCGCGCGCGCGATACGATTTCTCCATCTAATTATGTATCGGGATTGATATCGCCAAATTGATCACGTTCGCCATTGTGTGTAAAAATAACCCGAGACGAAAGTTGACTTTATTCGAATATCGATCGGCTCTTTCCGTCCGCGAAGCTCCTGTTAAACTCCACCTTGCCTCGTCCGCACCGAGCTCCCGTTCCTCCGTCCGCATAAACAATGTCCGGCGGGATAATCACGGGAGGCGCTCATTACCCGCCGTTTGCAAATAATTAAATTTCTTCGGCGTACTTTCAAACTAATGCACCTCGCTAACTTTACGAGGCGCATTACCCGGGGCGCTCGGGCTAATCTACCTTGGGTCCCGGGGAGAAAAGGAGAAAAGGACGCCACCCGCCTCCCGGGGTAAGTCGTTCCGCGGTGAAATTAGTTCGATCCGGCGCGCCGGCCAATCATCGACGCGCGGCGTCGCGGAGCGCGAAAAAAGCCCGGCGCGTCCGCCGAATGACTTTATTATCTTAATAAACCGCGAGGGAGTCGTAAAAGGGGGGAGGTATTAGAGGCCTTCGGATGGAGGGTCGAAATTACGACGGGCGCCGCTTCCTTTCGGCGTGCGAAAGCCCAGAAAAACATTTTCCCCTGCGAAGCCTTTACAAAGAGGCTAGGTATAAAAAAAATGACGTACAATACCCGTCGGCACGCAATGGCTCTTTTATCGTCCCGGCCCTTCTTCTTATCGCAATTTTCTTTGATTCGCGAAAGAACGGGGTTATCGTCGCAAAAATGCCTATTGTTCGGTTTTATAGCCAGGGGTAGCGGCGGCGATGGGGGAAGGGTTAATTTGGATTTTAAATGCATGAGTTTGAATGATCTTTTTTTAATGGAGAGATAATTAATCTTTTGCTCTTTTACGATCACCTGTTGGGCGGCTGAAACCAGTTTTGCGAAGTGACGCTTATCATAAACATCGAAATTTATTTGTTTCGCCTCTTTTTATTTAATGCTAAATGAATATTAAAAGGAGCGCAATATGCATCAATTTTAACGTCGTTATCTGTAAAACACCTATATTATGCAAAGGAGGCACAAGCAATTTTAAAAATACAAAGTTAAACAATTTTCCTTAATTTTAATAAAATATCAAGAATAAAAATATAAAAACACTTAAAACTTGTTTGCTTAATAGCTTCTGTACTTCATATTAAAAAACCTGTTCGGGGAAAATAATAATAATATGAATTTCTTTAATAATTTACAATTCTTTTTAATTAAGTTAACCAAATTGACCAATTTTTAGTATTAATGTTTTTCAGAGATCAGAATAAATGATCGTACATATAACAGCTTGATTATTACGGAATATAATTTCTTGATTTTCATCTCCATTTTAAAATTCATAATTTAAAGTACAACAACCATTTCAAAATCCCATTAAATCTTATAAAATCGAAAACTTTCAAGAAAAGCAACACTACAACAATTCAGCCTATTTCTGCATTTGTACACTGTTCCCTTAAATCACTGTTCATAAATAATTTATCCAGCGCTCAACAACTGAACTAAAGCGATTGATTACCGGCACTGAACGGCCGCCCGGTGTACAAACAGCGATCGCTCAAAATCAGTCAGCACTCGGGGCGATTCAGCCAAGCCTCGAAGGGCAAATCGAGCATCTCGCTTCGGCCGCTCGTGTAGCAGCTCGCTCGCATACCGCGGCGACAAAGAGAAAGAGAGAGAAAGAGTGAGAGAGGCGCTTTGTGGGCTCGCGGCACCGCGATTTTCCATCCCGATTGGCGAGAGAGCCACCCGGCCGCGGCCATTATATTGTGTGCATATGCGCGCGAGGGGAGGCTAACAAATGTAGCTGTCCTATAAAGTCGCCGGGAGAAAGAGAGAGAGAAAGAGGAGGGAAGGCGGACTAGAATGTCGCTGAATTATTAGCGGCTTTTCGCTTTCGGATGCACGAATGCCCGGCGATTCAAACGGATCGGCCTCTTCGTTTTGTCCCGGCCGAACAATGGACGCGGGAAAATAAAGCGAGACCGGCCGCGCGCGGACCTGCTGCTTCTCGCAATTTTTTTTTTTTTTTTTTTATGCGTCGGGGCTGAGAGCGGATCTTCGACGATTGTTCTTTCCGTGCCATTTTCTCGAAATGTAGAGCGGATTTTCTTTAGCCTTTTTCCAGCGGTCGGGTTACGGGTTTTCCTTGTTTATGGACGCTCGAGTTAAGCTTCGGCGTTTGCGCGATACGTTTCTGGGTGTTTCTTTTTTAAGTTGGATGCTGTGGGATTTAGTTTGAAATACGATGAAACTAACATGTTGCTTTTCCCCTTTTCTATATAGTTTTTAGCATTTGATCTTGTTTCTTCGAAGTTAGCAAGAGTAACGTTTATTTCAGAAAATATTTTAGTCGAAAAAAAATGAGAATGAAGATAATTCTAGTAATGAGTAGTTACACACTGGTTGTACAATGTAATTCACAAAATTGACCTTTTCTTCATATTTCGCGTTCATTGGCCAAAACTGATATACTGGAAGATTTAATGAAAAGTATTGGATCAGTAGAGGTACAGCATAAATTCAATTAACCAAAAAAATTAATAATTTGAATAGAGCAATTTTCTCTTTCATATTTAAACAAAGTAAATTCAAATTAATTTTCGCAAGTAAACGTCATAAAATCCCATTCGCACCTAATCACACACTCCTAAAAAGCCAATACCCAACGAAAAGTCAACTTTCACCATATCAGCGAACGTAAACAGGCTTTGGAGTCGCGTGCAGGTTCGGCCCCGCCAGAACGAAAAGAAAAAGATCGAACTGACCGGCGACAAAAGGCGGCGCGCGACGCGCGCAGAATGCGCGAGATAAGGCGCAGCGGGGAAAGTGGCCCCGGAGCCGCGGAGCGCGTACTCACGTACACAGGATACGTTACCTACCGCAGCGGTGCGGGCAGCTGTCGCCGCGGCCCGGAGGAAAAGTCGGGGAGCGCGCTTCTTTAAATGCCTCGTATATTTCAGCGGTCGCGCGAGATATTGAACCGGTCGCCTAGGCCGCCCGCTGGAATTTCGAGGCGATCTTTACGGTTCGTTGTGCTCGCGGGCTAATTGTTCAATGGAACTCCCCGGGGCCTTCTTTTCTCCTAAGTAGGAGAACGAGCGATTATATCCTCGCGCTGGATGAAGTCATTATGAATTGTTGTACCTCGGAATTTTCTTTTTAAAAGGAAAGGTTATATATTCGGTGGATGAATCTTTACGACGATTTCTTTTTTCTAAAGGAATTGGAACTCGAGGATGAAGTGACAGTTTTCCATAAATAAATAAACTTGCTTGCAACGATTTTGTAGAAATCCATTGATTGAATTAATTCAATTAAATTTACAACATAAATTGAATGAAAATGCATCGTAAAAATAAACCATAATTGTCCGTAAAAGAAATTTAAATAATCATTATAATTAAGTGCAACGCGTGCAACCCGCAGTTAGAGTGGAGTAAGCAGGCCGCGAAAGAGCGGGGCTTCAACGTGTATATCCGCGAGATGTGAGTAATTTGCGCGCAAGACAATCATAAGCGTGCGGCTCGCTGCATAGGCAAGGAGCGAGAAAGTGGAGCGCGCTCGATGGTTTCGCGTGCATTACCTACTCGCGATCGGGCTGTCGTACGTCCGCCGCCTGGACGCCTGCCGGCCGCGCGACCTTTGAACGGAAAGTTTGCTGAGAAACGCTAACCTATTTGCTCTCCTTAATTTATTTTTTTGGCGGAATTTCAAACAGTCAGTGTTTTTTGGAGCAAGTATATGCACAAACTGCTAGAAGTTAAACCTGGATTTATTCCATTTGATGTAAAGGATATCGAAAAAGATAATTCGAAGAGATTTTTTAATACTCTTTCGGAGCTGCATACTTCATTTTCAATCGATGAGGAGTCAATTAGAATTTCTGAAATAAATTAAAAAAAAATTTTCATTAAAATCAAATGACATCTTAATCTTTATACTTTCACTAAAAAAAGAATAATTAAAAGATCAAATAAATTTATCGAACGTAACTACCAGACCTACGGCAGATACGTCAAAAGTGAAAAAAATACAAAATACAGCGTGTTTGATGAGTCTCCTTCGAAAATCCTTCGCAAGCACCCACGCAAACTCCGCTAGAAGTGCGTCGTGGGAGTAATTTAAGTCGACATTAACGAGGGCCACGAATTTGTCAATACATCATGTCGTCTTTTGAAAAAATTTATATATATTTCTGTAATGAACTCGATAAGATGCAACCTGCGAGTGTACAGGAAAAAATAAATTTTCGGAGTAGGCAAAGAAAAAAAAGATTATTTAATCCGCCGTTATTAATTGTCGGCATTGTGAAAAAAAAGTCAACATTGGTAGCGAGCGAGATGGAGGCGATAAATAACCTTCGAAGCAATAAGAAGATTAATTTTTTCCGCGAGTCTATTTGTCACCTCCTTATAAATTCACTTAAGGATGCGTACAGTGACGCATAGGCTTTTACGTAATGCGCGAGGTATAAAATCGCATTCGTAGATTTTTTTTTCAGTCTACGTACTGTTCCGTCGTTTACAATAGCCCACCGTAGGTACAATAAATAATTGAAGATGTACGCAAAAATAATTAATTAACGAAGCTTAAAAAATTTCAGCATCTATAAACAACACCTGCGATTAAAGCCATCAAAATCGCAGGCGTACCGGCCATAAACGTCCGCGCATGAATGAGCGCGCGTTTTCTGAGCGGGCCTAATTAAAAACAAAAAGGAGCGAGCGGCGCAATAACAAACAAGCGGTAGATTATAATCAGCGTAATTCAAAATTAAATAAAACAATTTACAAGCGGTATATCAATGGCCTAATCGCCGCGAGTGCGCCGTCCATATAAAGCGACCCCGCGCGTACGTGCATAAAACGGAAAAATGTACGAGCGGAACTCGGGCCGAGGAGGCGCATTATTATCACCAGTACGGCGATGACGCCGGCGGTTTCGCGTCAATTTTCCGCGGGATGATTTAGCGCACGATTCGCCCCTTTTTTTGTTACTCCGCTGGCGCGAGCTGCCGGGCTGCGGAATTAACGAGCGCGCGCGGCTTTTGAAATACGAGCAGCTCGTCGCGCGCTTTGAGCGACTTTACGGTCAGCGGCGGGATTGGCCTTTTTTTTATTTTTGTAGGAGAAGCGAAAAATGAAAGAGTTTCGACCTCGTGTGCGTAGCGTTCGAGTTGCCCGACTAAGTGAAAAGTGATGCGCTGCGTGCGTTATGGATCTTTTTACGCTGAAGTCGTTAGAGTTTGTTTTGAGGAGCTTTGGATTGTGCTGACTTGCTGAGTAATTGATATGAAAAAAGTGACGTTGAAAAATTAGAACACGTAATTGTAAGTATAATTTACGTTTTAAAAGTGTCCATAATTTTCAGTTTTAGGTTTTAGTAAGAGTGCATTATTGCAATTCCTTCTAACATTTTTCTTCATTAAATTTTATAAAAAACCAATATTTATAAGAATATTATAAATTTTATTAACATTATTTTACTTATTTTTTAAACCCGGATTTTCTTTTTATAGAATAAATATTAAGACTAAATTAGTCCCCTAACCAAAAGCTTTCTTTGAATACCAATTTCATAGTTGCATTAACATTTATATTACAACTTCTAAACAAAATAAACTTACAAAGGACTCTAATATCTCACTAAAATCTTAAATTTCAAACCCCAACAAAAAAAGGGTCTAACGCTACACACCGGGTACATCCTCAGTCAAACGAGCGTTGGACAAGAAGCTTAATCAATCGGACGTAGAGGCAAGTCGGAACTTTTTCGCGAAGAGCCCCGCGGATACGATATTAATTTCCAGTTCGCGTGCGCCGCGCGCGAGCGAAAGAAGCGCGGCCGACAGTTGAGAATGCGCCTGTCCAATAGGCAAGAGCCCTGGAGCGCGAAAGAAATCCGCTTCCGCCCAGGGATGGCGGACGCTCAATAAAAATCAGCCCGACGTCCCTTCTTTGATTTCGAGATAATCGTCCTAGCTGCTCTGTTTTTTTGACGATGCACTTGACGATCGAGCTCCAATAAACTCTGGAAAGGTAAGGTCACCGGTTTGTATGTGAGCGGTAAGAACAACAAATGCGCAAGAAGTGAAAACAAAATAATTGATTTGATAGTTTCGATATGAAAGGAAGTCGTCCACTAATTTTTATAGTGCACAATATTTTAAGATTCGTAATAATGAATTGTGCATTGTTTGTCTATATTCGTGGAAACGGCAGAAAACGTTTAACTTCTTACTAAATTATCCTTTTCATTTTCACATTCTATGTAATTGAGAATAGTTTATTGAGCAAAATACTGAAAGCAGAAAGCGCCAGTTCCTGTCTGTTTTCTCCAAAAATACTTCACGTGACTCTTGACCCATAAAAAACAATTGAAAATGAAGAATATGCATAACCTGAGATAAGCAGAATCTTGTCTCATTCTTTACATCGCAACGCGGCATCTCTTCCTTGGTGTCAACGAACTTACGCGTCGCGGTGTATACGTCACAGACACACCGCAAAAAGGACGTTCAATTACGCGCTTTTCTTACTCTCGCTTGACATTCGCCAATACACATTTACCTCGAGAGTCGATTGGCCAGTTTTCATTTAGCCGGTTGAACGCGTTTCCTTTCGTAATTCAATTTAACAAGTAGGTATAAAAATTCAGTTTGTTTTTTATTTAAGATAATAACGTTTTACGACTTATCAAATTGTACAGGCCACGATCTAATATAACTTTATATTAATAAAAAAGTAAGTTTATTTTAAATTTTAAACAATTATACAGTGAACCAAAGTTATGTACCATTCAAATTAGCTTATTATGCAAATGCATAGAAAGGAGCTACGTTTGCATATAATGTTTAATTTTCTTTTTTTTAATTTCAGAACAAACATTTTATTCGAATATTAATAAAACAAGAAGAAAAAACAAATCGCTTCCTCATCCTACAAATCATGCGCATGAAAAATGCGTATCATCGCTTGGACCGAAGTTGGCACACATAAACCGAACAATAAAAATAAGCTGACCGACAAAGGAGAAAGCGTACAAGAGCTTGACATTTGTACGTACGATACCGTCGCAACAGCTGTCGCTGGGGACAATGCGAAAGCTTTTCGAGAGCAATGGAGAGCGCATAAGTGATCAAGCGCGTATGCAGGTACTCAATGTCGACGTGAAAGCGCGCCTGTATATGCATGTACGCGTGAATTTCGAATTGGAAAGCAGCCGGTGCAAGCTGCGCTTGCCTGACCGCTAGCCGATTTTTTCCAGAAGCCGACTGTGGGAAACGATAGTCGCACCTCTACCGGACTCAAAGTGAGATTTCAAATCTCACGAGTTGCGCAATTTTATTGAACGAGTTTTTTGCATCTGTCGTGCCTCAATTGGATGTCTTAATTGTCCACTTCGGCATATTAGAACTCGTAAAAAATCAACTACGAAGAGTAATGCTTTGACGTATATTACATAAAGATTTTACTGAAACAAGCAATTTGATGGTTCGTTGAATTTTATTTGACTTGTTCAAAATTTACGGAAATACGTGCTCATGAATTTACACGGCTGTAATCACAAAAATTACAACTTAATTCCCGTCGGTAAAGACCGAGACGAAAATCAAAGCGTACGGTACAGAAAATAATGTTCGTCGGAGTAGCGAGCATACGCGAAAACTCCATGATTTTCGAAAGACGAAGCCGCTCAAGCGGCGGCTCGGAATTGCGGCTGTCTCCGTGCGACGAGCCGCTCCGACTTGATTGCTTGCGATTCCAATTACACGCGCGCTCGCATGCATATGTATGGACGCGCGGCTAATTCAATGGGAACACGTCCGATCGTCCGGGCGCGTGCCAGAGCTGAAATGCGAGTGCACCGGAGCTCCTTTTCGTCTCTTTTTCTTCGTCAACTTACCCCTCCCCCTCTTCTCCACCTCCTCCCAAAGATTGAAGTTTCTCGGTTTGCATATGCACGCACGCATATATTCACACTCACCTACTTCACGCGTGCTCGAGGTGTAGAAAATGTAGTTTTCTTAAGATACAAAAAAATTGCCAATTGGATTTCTTGCGCTTTTTTTCCAAGAAAGTAAAGATGCGTTACTTTATTATCGTTTATGGTGTACTAGGTGAGTATACATTTGAATACTTTTAAAGAAAGTTTAATAGTTTCGGCGGAACTTAAGAGGTTTCTTATACTTAGTAAGGTACACATCTTTTAAACGAAGACTCGTATTTACACTTTTTATTATAGGACGACTGAAATTATTTGACTTCTAAGAAAATCGTATAATGAGTCGACAGCTTGTGGTTCTTCAGTTGCTACAAACTTAAAAGAAGGCTCGAGTGACAATAATTTTACTGTTATTTACCATTGAATAACGGAGCTTTATTATAGGTACTAAGAAAAATAATATTTATTAATCCTATAAATTATTTAATTGATTGTAAATATTGCATTTTAAATTTTTTGAATTGATCGTCAATTAGGCGACAGGTACGAAATAATTAGCAACGAGAATATTGAAAATATTTAACAAGTAACATGATCTTTCATTCATTTATCTTACTGTAAAAATTGTAAATTTTTCTAAAATATTGTGTTATTTGTTTAATTATAATTAAACATAGCTATAACTTACAAATCATACGAAGTTATTGGATTGATTTTTCAATTTATCTATAATTTCATTTGTAATCATTTCAATTAAAATGACGCCCATTATTACTTTTACATTATCTATTACTTTTAATAAGAAAATCAGATAAAAAGTTAACTTTTCATTTTAAAAGAAATTTTCTTACGGTTACTGATAATAGTACAGCACGAGAACACATCGCCAATAATTAACGAGCGCAACCGGTGCATTACGAGAATCCACCCAAGCGTTTCTAGGTCCCGGCTAGTACGCGGCGACGAGCGCGTAGTCCGCTGTCGCGCATCGCACAATGCATTCACTGCGAGATGCTGCGCCAGTACCGTTACCTCCTTTCTTTCTCTTTCTCTCGTGTTATCTCTCTCCGTGTCGCCAGTGAAAGTACGATGCTCGAGTGGACGTCCGAGCGATGGCCCGAGTCCACGGGAGGCAGGCAGGTGCTCCGCGAATTGAGCTTAACCGAAAAACGAAAGCCGGCGAAAAAAGTTGCGACCGGGAGCGGAGAGGCGCGCCGTACTTTCACGGAAAGTTTTGCGCCGGGGAAGAAGACGCGTAATCGGGCGCGACGGTTTTGCATACAATGCGTTATTGTCGTGACAAAAACAAACATTTTCGCGGGCGAGGCGCTCCGCGGAAATACATCGAACAGTTTACGACTGCTGGAATTTTGCAATGAATCGGATAGAAAGTATGAAACGTCTGTCGGTGAATTCATGCGCGATGAATAAAAAAATGTTATACATTGTTGGTGTTCAAGTAAAAATCATCTTTTTCTTTAAATACTAGAGTGTTACGTAATTAAAAGATTTGAATATGGTTTATCTATATTCACTGTACCATAAGGAAATGAATCTGATTATTCATTCACTTTCCGGGTGTATTTCGCTATTGAATAAAAAATTCTGTTTCTACCTTGCAACAGTTTAAAAAGCGATTATGTAAGATTTTTTGGATATATATCTTCAATAGGAACAGTGCAGGAAGTGCATCGTTGTATTTTAACCCCTTTTTAGTAAAAAGTAAGAATAATTTGTCGATCTCGTCACGTGAAATATCGGTCCGTCATTGCTTAACGATTTATCTCTTTCTTTGTAATAGTGTTTTTTTTATCCACAAGTCGGCTAATCTGAAACAATTTTTTGCTCTTACCTGACTTTGACCGACGCGGTAAGAGGCAGGATCGACATCGACGGACAGCAGCATGTCTTCGACAGCACGTCGCTCGTCGGCTATAGGACTTCCTGGTCGAGCTGTAGTGTCATTCGACAGCAATGCGAATCGGCGCCGGAACTCGCCGAGAGGCATGTACTTTGGAAAACCGACCTTGTGAAGACGAACGGCTTCCAAGATCTGACTGCCTCTCACCTGCAAATAATTGCTCCGTTAACATCTTTCCACGCCTTTTAAAGCAAATTGGACAAAAATTTTAGAAGCCAATTTACCTGTGATCGTAGTAGCGGAACGTTAATAAGATTATCTTCGCTCTGATTTGATTTGACAGAAAGGAGACTTTTATTTTCTGTGCATCCTGCATTATGTTGTGGTAAGAAGCAATGAATGAACTTGACTCGTGTTCTTCTTAGAGTTTCAATAAGACCGTCCTAGAATCGGAAAAAATTAATTATGTATGTACATTTAAATGGCAACCTGGAAGATAAAGTGTATTTCTCACGCATGAGTGGTTGATGAAACAAAAAATAATAAATCCAAGAAGTAGATAGCAAAAATATATGAAAAACATAATAAATATAGTGTTATCTTGTTTAAGACAAATATACTGCTTCAAAAGATAGGTTAAGTGACAATGACGTAAAACTTCTGATACAGAGCGGAGGTGTTTATCAGCGATAACACTTCTCGCCTTTGACCTAATTACTCCACTATTTTAGTATCATCGATTTACGACATGTTTTTAATACAGCTAAGCCATGGTGATCATTTAATGCTTGACAGATATTCTATTTCTTACATTTACAATATACTTACAACTGTAAATTTAACTTGCAGACAAATATTTTTCCGTTTTACAGCTGTGAACGTTCGTCTAATACTGGAAGCTCGCCGTAAAGACTGCGAACCTTCCAGTCCGTGAATAGAACCGCTCAAAGCACCAGAAACTCCAGCACCGCGTGCACATACAAACAGTCGACTCACTTCATCTCTGCAAAAGTTTATTAAGTTTTAGAATTTTAATAACTTATCAATTCAAGTTGTCAATATTTTAATATTTCCATCTTACCTATTGCTCTCCTGAAGAAGACTGACTGCACTTTTAGCAAGAGGATTTTCGCGAGTGGCTTTAATCCAGCCAGTTGCTGTGTACAAAACAGGGTTAGTTCCTTGCAAATGTTGCAATACAAACTGATTGTTTCCTGGAGCTTTTCTAAGTAACATTTGGTGATCTAAAAAGGTAAGTAAAATTATAAAATATTCTTTCGATAACCGGCATTTTATTAATACAAAAGATTTTAAGATTACCTCTATCACCATAGTGAGAAAATAGACGGTCTAAAAAGCTTTCGTCGTTGCCACCAGGACACACAGTTTCTTCATCCAAAAGCCACAATAGTCCTTTTCTCTCGATTTGTCGACTACTGCTTAGGTCGCTTTGGCTTGTCCGCAACATAGTGGCGCTTTGTGAATTACCTCGATCTAACAATGAAACTAAAGCCTGAGGCGATCCAATACCTTCATCGATTTCGTCCTCATGATCAACATCAATACCTTCTTGTACATATCTAAAATTCGATAGAAAGACAGCATAAATAAAAATTTCTCTTATTATCACTTTAAAATTCAGAAAGCTTTAAGTTCTACCTATCTTTGGGCGCAACTAGAGTACTGTGATGAAATAGAAGCTGTAAACGTTCTTGCAAATAATTATGACAAAGATCCTCGAAACAAGCACCGGTCTGACGTCCACAAGACGCTGGATTTTGAAATCCGGGAGCGTCACAAAGCAGCAACGATGACACTGTGTGTACTGATGAGGTTATAGATCTGAAATTGATATATAAAATTTTTTGTAAGTTTTGCGTAAATAAAGTAAGAAACATTTTTATGGCCTAGCGGGTCGGAAGTTCCAACTTGACGATCGTCCGGAAAGATCGTAATTCCGGCCGCGCTAGACCGTAAAATACTACACAGCCCTAGGGAAGTAAAGAAGAATGCCGCAAATCGCAAGTTTGACAATTTACATGCGATTTGGGACCATTCTTACTTTACTTCCCTAGGTGTGTAAACTATTATTAAACTAAAAAGGTATTGACTTTATTCGAACAATCAATTTTCAAAATAAAAATGTATTCTCAAATCTACTTCACTTCTAGTAGGTCGGAAAAGTAGAAATCGTAACATTTTTATCGTCTGTACAAAAATTTTAATCCAATTTAATTTATAAGAATATTTTATAAACGGTTTATTTCATTTATAAATTTCTTTTGCCAGTCTGAAATAAAAAATACTTAAATATTTTTTCCTGAGATGATTTATCTTTGTGCATCGCAATCAACAATTCGAAAATATAAACATTAAAGCTCAATTACTTGTTGACTAGAGCAGCAACACAGTGGAACACTTCGTTGTAAAGTCCGATAAGCAGACCCTCGAGCGAATCGATTCCAGTGGGATCTTTGCTTTGGTCAGTAGGACTGGGAGTTCTTAGGGCAGGCCTGGGGGTACTTGGAGTACCGACGCCCCCTCCGTTCATGGAGAACACGAGTCGGCTAAGCTCTTCAACACTGGTGCCAAGAAGACTTGCCGCCTTTTCAGCACACTCGACCCTAGCGAACTGCCAGCGGCTTTGCGAGCTTGTACCCGCCTTAACGGCTCCGGCACAGCTCAGGTGGTAGATACCCGCCAACACCACCCAGATGGCCTTCTCCTCGGCCTCGGTAACACCGAGGACACGGAACGCCGCGACGATGCGGTTGAACTCCACTTGCGCACGTTGCTTGTCTTCGTGTTTCTGCAGCGGTGTGATGAAGGGGTTGTTCTCGGCCACGAGGTTCGTTAAGTGCAACTCCTTGCGTAACATGCCTTCTGCACCCGCCAGAAGTCGGTAAACAGCGTGGAACGAAGGATCACTATTTGTTCGACGGCCAATTCGTGATTTTTCGAGAAGTAGAACCTGGATTAATAAAAACATTGTTAATCAATAAATATCTTTAATTTTTTTAACTTATACATTTTAAGTTTATGACTTTTAATTTTCTTTATGAAACAATTTACATTTTTTATGATGATACATTTCTATCGATGCTGATTCGTATACCTAAATAGATGAAAAAAAAAATTTGAAATGATAATTAATGATCATTACCGATGAATTGTTTTTGACTATGAAAATATCTCACTAATTTTATAAATTCAAATAATCACTAATTGAATTTTTTCAATTCTTTTACAGCGTCAGTCGTAACATCGAACCTACCTGAAGAGACGCGGAGGCGATCTGACCGGACTGATCGAAGTCCAGGCTGAAGAGCTGGGTGAATCGCGTGGCGTTGGTGTTCATATGGGTGCGGCTGTTGCCGAAAGCCTCGAGGACCGTGAAGAGGGCATTGAGTTTCTCGATTGTGAGGATTTTATTGACGGTTCCGGCGGCAAGTACCAAATAGTGTAGCGCATGCTTGAAATTGGTCGTTTTGCCGCTGCCGCTGCGCCCAAGGAAGACCAGCGAGTGATCTCGACGACTCGCCAGCATACCTCGATACGCCGACTGGGCCATCGCGTAGATGTGTGGCGGCATATCCTCGCTCTTGCAGCCCTTGAACATCTGCACCACCTGTACAATAATCATTTCAATATTAGTGATCGTGCATGGTGTAATTTCATTCTAAATTATTGCTTTCTAATTTCTGCTTTTATAACTGATCAAATTCATTAGGTAATTAATTTGTAAATAGTTTTGATACCTCCGTTGTAGTAAACATATATTTTACTCATTATTTTCGCTTAAGCATGCCACACAGAACTGAAAAATAATGAAAATAAAACAAGTCTGGATTACTCAATAAAACTGTGCAATCAGCTTTTCATCATTGGATAACTGAATACCCTTTCCTCATCAAACAATCCCATCCGAATAATTAATCTAAGAAATCGATTTAATAAAAGATTTTAATAGCAGCGAAAATGCAATCGAGCGTCAATAAAGCCCATATCTTACGAATCTATCGTCGATTATTAATCTAATTAGAATAGATTTCTCATAAAACTCGGAAAATTCAAAGAATTTCCTCCGCGACCGTCTAATTAAAGTCCCGACGTCGTCATTATGAAACGAGAGAGAAATGAATCTTTCATCACCCGCGTACATACATATTCCGCGAAACCTGTGCCTTTAAGCATCCCGACATTAAACTCGATTAAAAAGCCATAGTCATCGAGTGAGTATCTTTAATTGGAGTTCAGCCAGAGCGATCGTTTGTTTTCCGAGAAGGTCGCATCGAGCAGACTAACCTTCTCCGAGTAGATGGCCAGAGGCGCGACTGGATTAATGATGATCATACTCTCGCCGGCGTAAGTATGAATGAGGTTGCTTGCGTAGCGCTGGAGCAGCGTGTGCAGGACCGACGATTCGTTCAGGAAACGCAGCTGCGATAGATCCTCCGCTCTATCAAATTGTGGTGGATTTGCCTAGAAATTAGTAAGTCATATAAGAATACTGTTTTATAATGAATTACGATATTGGGAACAATGAATGATTAAGAAATATAGGAATATTGTATTCTCAATGTTCTCACTTGATATTAAATTTTTAATATAATTTTAAAATCAAAGAATATACTTTTTTAAATGTAGTAACAATGATTTGTAAATAATCACTATTTTTTACGGTTTACGTTGAGCTAACGAATCTCAAATACGCATTATATAAATTTAAAATCAAATGTAAGTATCCATTTCTTTTTATAAAAGGAAATAAACTTTAAATAGAAAAAAGGGATAAACTATACCTTTTCGACGTCTTCTTCGTCCACGAGTAGCTCCTCGCCAGAGTTGATAAGCCTGATACGGAGTTTGCCAGTGTCGGGATCGGCCGGTCCGCATCTTGAGGCAGGTGTGAAGCCCCCGCGATGCAGCAACCAGATTCTCTCGGACGCCAGCCAGGCCTGCTCTTGCGCGAGGTGCTCCTCCGATTTCGCCTGCAATAAAAACAATAGCGATTTAGCAATTATCATTTACTTACATATTTATCTTAAATTATTATATAATCTTTTTAATTCGTTATAGTATTTAATTCCGTAACATATCCATAAAAAAGTCCTAGATGTTTAGAGAAATTGCACCGACAAAAAATCACTTTAAAAATCGGCCCTCAATCGTCAAGCAGAGTTTTCCGAGAGAAATCGTATAGCGACCGGCAGCGGTGACTTCCTGCCCGAACGTCGCGGCAACGTAGTTCGGGTCAGCCAGTACAACAGACAGTCGTGCGAGGCGAGGATGCGACGCGCCGCGGGTACTAAGGCGAGGACGATTGCCGATCCCGGGCACGACCTCGCGCGACGCGCCCAGTATCGGGACGACGTTCCGAGAAAATCGTTTCTCCGTACACGGTGTGATTTCTCAACTGCTTAAATGATGTAGTGCGCCATCTCCGATGATAAATCGTGGGTTTTGCTAAGATTTTTTTTTTGTTTAAGATTTTATTGAAGTTAATGTTACTACAGCAAAACGTTGTGTCTATGAAAGATAAGTGTTGTTCAAAATCAGATGAAACAATAATAAATTTCTAAAAAAAATATTCATTATTTTTATTTTTAAAGGTGTATTCTTTGATTAATCTTTAAGAATGTATGACTTTTTAAGCAAAGTCTATAAATGATGACTAGAAATTTTTATCTCGCACTATTAAAGGTAAAATTAAAATAAAAAATAATTTTCTTGATCCCCCCAAATTAAATTCTTAAAAATTAAGCAACACTCCAAAACCGTATAACACATCCCACGCATAAAAAAAAATGCACCTCGATGCACGCGCATGCAAAAACCATTCGATCTGGAAGTGTATAATTAGCCCGAGAGCGGTAACGGCGGCGGTGCAAAGCTTACGGCGAGCGGATGTCCTTTTCACCGCGCACTAATAAATAATCGACGCTCGCCTGGGGTAACGGACACGGTGCTCAATGCGGCGCGCTATCGCGGGCGTGTGCGCGTATGCACCAGCGGCGCCTGCGTGATGCAAGTGGCGGCGGGATTCTCACACTGTGTCGGTGTCCACGGCCGGTCCCGAATTCGCACTCATGCACCGGCCAATTAATCGGTGATTTGCGATCGCCAACCGCGTTAATTGCCTTTACCGATTGCGGATCCTCATCGATTATTCTACCAACATAACCGCAATGGTTTCACCTTCTTTTTTCTTATCAGCGGCTTTTGAGTTTGCAATACGATGCTGTTCCTTTTTCCTTCTGCGAGGCTTGTACTGGAGTCAGACAGTGACAAAAATCATCATCACCACCTCCAAGCTGAATACGACCAAATAAAAAAATCTAAGTCTAAATTGAATCGTTTTAATTTAAAATATATTCTGCCCAAAATCTTTAAATAGTAAAAAGAAATACCAAAATCCAATTACTGAATAGTCCTACTAATTGCAAGTGATTATTAAATACATTGCCTGTAGTCAGTAGTAATATTTTATTCATAAATTGTGATTTAAAAATATTTTAATAATAATAATAATATAAAATTAAATGACATTAATATTATAAATTGATTTTAAAATCGAGTGCCAAGTCTACTTACTCAATTTAAAAATGGTTAGCTATTACACGTAATAAACAACCTCTACATTCATTTAGAAGAGCACGAAGTTCAAAGAGCAAGAAATTACAATAACATTACGCAATGGAAAGTCTAACAGACGAACGTGTATACGAGTGGAGAGGTGCAGCTGCGCGCGTCTACATAACCACCGGGCCGAGCGCGCGTTGCACTAACGAAAAGTCGTTCGGTTAATAAGCGACACTAGTTTCCCGTGCACGCGCCACACTCGAATCTCACCCGGCCTGTTGCGCAGGTCCTGAAACAAATGAATCGCGCCGAAAATCGCCGATCGCACGCCGATAAAGATAAAGAAAAGAGCAAGTCGCGCATCGCCCCGGGCCCCAAAGCATGTCCATAGCGCCACCTCACGGTTCGATAATTTTGCGAGCTGTCGCTGGATTATTACCCACATTACATACAGCGCTGCGCTGATACGCTGATAGTTCTTATAGTGCGAGCGGCCAGTGTGTACCTAAAACACGTGTACATTTCTCACGTGCTCCATGGGAAATTTCGCGCCGGATATGTGCTGTGTTGTCTTATGACGCGCGTTAAACTTTGTCCCGTGGGTTAGGTGCGTTTGCACGAACAAATAGGTGAGTCGGCGAAGCAGCCTGCCGGCCAATTTTAGGCGTCCCACGTCAAGATTGATTGCGGCACTTTGCGAGCTTTTTACGAGCGAGCCGAGGAATTGGAAAGTGGTTCGCGCGTTTTTCTTTACGCGGAATCTTGAATTACACTCGGTACGACGGCTGCTTAAATAATTAGCCTAAGTAGTGTCGAGCACTCGGTCGAGCAGCTTTCGATCGATGTCGTTTTTCGTTTTACGTGGTGCTACTTGTCGTCTTACCGGGTATAGACTCTATCTACTGCTACATCGCCGGTTTATTTTCAATTGCTGTTACAAACCGATGAGAGTATAGATTGCATATAAATAAAGTCTGGTCTGATTACGGACTCTCTCGAATAATATTACTATATGATCGGTGCTGCCGGAAAATTATGGATATGATGGCTTAGGGCGAATTAGAAAGTTGCAGACACGTTGGGGTAATTCAATAATAGAAAGGGCGTGCAAAGTGGCCATTAGCATTTTTCCCCCAAGCCGTGACAAATTCGCGCGCTCATTACCGCACCGGCTGCTTTTTCCTTCGGATGCAGACGTCATTATTCGCCTTTCGCCCGTCGTGTTTTTCCTTTCCTGCTGTTCTAGCGACTAACTCGCCCGCGGGTTTTACAAGCTTTTCTGAAAAGTTTAACAAATCAAGTAGTTACTTTTTTGTTCAATTCGTCACAACAATTTTATAAATCATAATAAACATATCGAAATAGTATATTACGCACCAATGGAGGGAAAATAAAGAATGTCTCAGATCGCATGTAATTGTCACTAAATATGTCGATAAACATGTGATCTGCGGCTTTCTTTGTTTACTCCCGTGGTGCGTATACTATTTTTCACCAACACCAAGTTGAAATTACCGTATTCTCAAAACGCCGCCGGGCGGGAATGTGGTGCCGTGAGGATGTAGTGAAAAAAGATGTGAACTGTACATTTTAATGAAATCAGTCGTAACCATTAGTTTTTTTTTATACTGAACAGTATAGTTTGTTTTTGACTCTAAATCAAATTCTTTGCCAAAAAAGTAGAGTTTAATCGAATTAATCAGTGCTTTTTGTCTGGAAAGATAGTATTCACACTTTTTTTAAAGAAAAAAATTGATTTGTACGATCCTTTAAGGAAGTAAAAAGATGAGAAGCACTTATGAATGTTAGAACAACAAATGAATAAACATTTATCTCTTTGACTTCTCGTAGATACTTCCTAAAAACTGATAAATATTGATTAAGATATTTTTCAAAAACGTCAATAAATTATTAATTTCATCGCATAATTTACACACTTTTTTCATTACCACGTCGAACACGCTCTCCCCATATACAGAATTTTAATATACATCAAGTTCAAGCTTACAAAATTAAGAATACTCATTTCACAACCCTCGTAACATTAATTATCGTCGAGCCCAATTTAAACTGCCTGTGGTATAAAAATACTTTACGATCGCTGTAAAATAATATCAATTGTCAAAATCCGCGCAACAATTTACAACATTCGGCTTGCTTAAGCAATATTTTTCTCCAAATTCATTCACTATAACCAATAACCGCTGGAAGACGCAGTAAAGTACAAACTTTATTGTCTTTGCTGACGGCAAAAATTAAAATTTCGGGAGCGCGGACGTAGATCGTTCCACGACCGAGAATGAAAACTCATTGCAACTTTTCTCTCGAAGATCGAATTCTTCCATCAAAAGTGCTCTTGCTTTAAGCGAGACCCACACGCGACACGGGGAAATCGCCGAGACAAAGTGCATCCGGTGTCCTCGATCGATAAAAAGACCCACCCGAGTTTGTCCCATTCGAGTACGAAAAGTCTCGAGCGGGCACTTAAACGAGCTGTTCGCTCTCTTCCTTTTTCGCTTTTATCATCGAGAAAACACGCGTCGAGAATTCTAGCTAGTGAAAAAAAGTACACACTTCCGTGAGAAGAGAGAGCGTAAATTAATTGGGGTCGGGGAGCCTTACCGCGACCGTAAAAGGCGATGATGAGCGGGCGAATTTCATTTGGAATTGGAAATTCTATCAATTTAGTCTCAATTTTCTGCTGATGAATAATATTTACGGTCTTCGCTCGGCTGTGAAAAGTTTCTTAAGCGATAGTCGCTTTGAAAAAGCATCAGAGCATAAATCACGGACACTTCCTGCCTAAGTGAAGGAGTAACAGTGAATAATACATAGGAATTAAATTGATTACGTGCTCAATGTCGCAATTATAATACTAGTTAATTTTATTATTAAACTATTATTACTTGTAAAACCTGACATTGGCTTTTAATATGAGAGACAATGGAAGTGTAACAGTAAAAGGCTTCACAATAAAATTATAGCCGATTAAGTATTAAAAACTTGAGAAATAAATATAATTTACATGACTAAATAGTGCGCAGAAAAAGGGACAGTTTAGAGCTACCGATTTTACAAAAAAAACTGGGTCACCACATACCCAAGTCAAGAAATGCGTTCATTAACGTGCCGCAAACATCGGGCAATTTTTATATCAAATTAATAAAAATCATCAATAATGACCCTCATTATTGTCGCGTAACGGGGCGCTTTTACAAGCCAGTCGAAATTTTCAGCTGCGCACTCCCAATTAGTGGCGCGGTTTCTCTTCGCGCGCGGGCCGTTTAAATTCTCGCGCGTTTTCCTCGAAATTCCGCGTGTGCGTTCCGCGCGTAAAAAGCCGCCTCTCGCGGGACGTGACGATAAATTATCGTCCCTTATAAGCCGGACGACCGGCGCGGCATCGGTCCTTTAAAAGTCGAGCCGCGGTATAAGGTCGGCCGCGTTGCGCAAGCACGGATGGGGGAGGCAAGAATTTTTTACCGAAAAATTGCACGCATCAGCGACGCGTAAATCACGAGTGATTCATGCCGTGCGCCCGGGGGGCTATCGCGGCTACGCGCCGTGCCCCTCTTACGCTCGGGACTCTGCGCAGTGTACAACGTGCGTACTCGTCTTTAGTGGGTTTATATTTAACTATGGCTTCCAGAAGGCAGATAAGCGCTCAATCGCAAAATGCTGACGTTGCGTGCGACTGAGGGGTCATAGGTTTAACCCAGATTTTCACTTATAAAATTTTCTTTAAAAGCTTTATTTATTATAGAAGTGATGTCGGTGTTCGAAAAGAAGTACAATAAACATTTATATATAATCCAGTACAACTTTTTTTAACCACAATTCACAGTAAAAAAACTCAGAAAAATTATAGTTTCAAGCTATACCAAATCCATAAATTAAAAAACTTTTGACAGCGGATGCTAATTTTTAAATATAAGTTATTTCCTTCATAGTTTTGCTATTATAAGCAAATCATATCCCAATTAATGTACGCAAGGCCCCAATCCGAAGCGAGCGGAAGCTGCACAGCGTAGAAAGGTTGTTATCGGTGGGCCGGCGAGTTTGCGCGTCCTCGGCGTCCCGAAAAAAAATATCAAAAGGCCCACCGCCGATATGATCACCCGCGACCCAAAAGTGCCAAATACGGCGTGGACCCAAGGCCACCGAAATGCGCGCAGGCGTTACGTCAAGACCCCGCAGTGCATCTCCGCGGCAGTTGGACTTTCCCGCGGGTCAATCAGAGCGCGCGAACAGTCGTCTTTTTTCCGAACAGCCGGATTGTCATTAAAGACACGTCGAATTCGCCGGACATTCGCAACCGCTACTTTATCAATTAACTCCGAGAGAATTTTCGGTGTCCTACTGGTTTTCGAGGTTGCACAAGTGTACCCTTTTTATCGAGAAAACAGCGACAGCTTGATAGTAAGATCACTGCTGACCGCTCGTCAACGAGCTAACAGCGCATTGAGACGTAATTGATTCTTCTTTTTTACGCGTCACTTAATCATTTTGAAATTTTATCAGTTTGTTTTTCTCATCGACGGTGAGTTAACGGGTAATTTGTGTTAAAGCATAAATTATTATAAAATATTTTAACAGTTCACTTTTTTATTATTGAAAATGAGCTTTCGATAAATTTGGAGTTTAATACCTTTTTCTGAAGGTGAAAGCATATATTAACAAAAATTGAGAGATAAACCCCGAGGTGCATTAGAGTGAGATATTATCGGTAAGAGATGAAAGGTAAGGTATCATAATAAATCCTTCACAGTTAATAGCTTCAATTGAAGTCGGAATGCGCCGTTTAACTGTATAATAATATCCGTTTGTTACATTAATGAAAGCAGAAAAAATCGAACTCTTATTAGCATATTTATTGCGAATACTGAGAATTCGAGATGGTGAAAGGTATAACGAATTATAGATCGAAAAACAAATTAACATAACATAAACAGATTCATCAGACAATTATGTTGAAGAATTTGACCTGGCAAAATTTATTCAAGCAATTCCGGGTAAACTATAAAAATTTAAATTAGAGTCGACACAATCACGTAATCAATTTCAATTAA
The DNA here is from genome assembly GCA_035586675.1 of Eurytoma californica. Lineage (NCBI taxonomy): Eukaryota > Metazoa > Arthropoda > Insecta > Hymenoptera > Eurytomidae > Eurytoma > Eurytoma californica. Next base: position 29,801 of record JAXIUT010014312.1, read on the forward strand.
TATATTAATTAATTAATTATAAAAATTCGATTTAGTTCACTACACCGGTAATGCTATGGAGTGAATAACTCCTTATTTGATAACAAAGTACCCAATAAACTATATCCTGAATTAAAATTCGAATCTAAATGCCTTAAAACACCAGCGATAGCGCTATAAAAATCCCAAATTTCTCACATTCTCGCATCCTCCAAAAATACGCATACGAACGTCTTTTACAGACTACTCCCGACGTTTCGTGGCGTCGAAGCCAACGACCGCAAAACTCCGACTGGGCGCCGGGGTTCTTGCGGTTGGCGATCGTCCATAACGCCACTTGGTCAATCGGCGAGTGGATCTCGGCGCCGGATTAATTCGTCAAATGCTTCGAAATCGTAATTATCGACTGGACCTTCCGAGGCATCGCGCCGATTGGATTTCGTCCGCGGCGCACGCGTCTGGGTGATTGCTCGGCCGCCCGCGCATTTGCATACATGAGAAATCCTCCAGATTGTTTTGCGTAAACGTCGCGCGTCGCTCGAAATTTATGGAATAATTTCGTGCGGTTTCCGCTCTTTCATTAGCGGCTCGTCCTCAACGGAAATTGGATGCGACTTGACGATGACTAAATTTTTTACGGCCTTTCATAACTTTTTGCTATTAAGTTGCTCGTGAAATATGGCGATGGCTGTAAAAATATAAAAATCTAATGTAATGATGACTTATTAAAGTGTAAAGTTCATTTGATATAAGAGTAAGTAAAAGAAATGAAATTTAAATGAATAATAATAATAAAATTACACTGTAGGTGCAATTCGTATATATGCAGAAAAACGCAAAAAAATCTCATGAATCACGCGAGCATTAAGAATTTAGCTCTTCTACTTAATAAGTATGTCACTCTTCATTAAACTTTTTAAATGTTTATATTTAATCGCATTCATTAGATGTAAAGTAGGCTACCGCTAGAACGAAAAAAAAACACACAGCAACCTGCCACGTGGAAACTTGACATTCCCATTTCTAGATTTTGCCGTCGAAATTAGTTTTCTAATATCGAGCGTGTACTGCGAACTGTGTTTCTAATGCAAATGTCGCGGCAGGCGCGAGATCGATCGTAAAACTTCGAAGTTGCTCTTTCGCGCTTAATGGAACGAGCCCGCGCGTGCACGGAGGAAAGTAACTCCCGACGTTTTTACGAGCGCGATAAGGTGTATAAACGCTTACGCACCGCTGTACACCTTGCTCCATCGGAGACCCGTGAAATCTTGAGGAATTTCAGCGAATGTCATCAATATCGAGTTTTATGAAATTGCCGAGTAAGATATTACAAGCAGCTTGAAGCGACGAATGCGAAGCACTCGTGCAGTCAATTTTTACACCGTCGTAAAAATCAAGTTCGATCCAAGCCACTTAATTATTACGCAACGATTGCGGTACTCTGTTTGCTTTTCCCCCCCGTGAAAATCCCGGCCGTACTTAAGTGATTATTACATTACGCACCGAAAAAAAAACAGCCGAGGTTGAATTTCATTGAGCAAAAGAAGAGAATATCGCGTGTGCAGTTACAACGAGCGGCTTATAATACGCACGTGCCTCTCAATGAATGAAACTCGCTGTAGGACGTGTATACAAAATGCGCGAAACCCGCAGCGCAGCGCATATTAAAGAAAAAAGGCAACGATGAAATATCGCCAGTCACTGAATTTAATTTATCAAGCTATCACTAGGCGCGCTAATGCGTCATTAATAGAAACGTAAACAAACGATCTTGTTCCCGCACTCGGCCGCCGTTCACCTGCGTGAAACCCACGGCGCTCCGTATCCGGTCGATATCTCTTTATAAGTGCACAAAAAAATCCACGAAAATCAATCGCTCGCTCATCGAACAAACGGCATACTCGTTAGAGGCTCGTAAGAGCCGACAATAGCGAGGTGGTGGGATGAGCGCGCGCGCGCGTATGAGGTGCAGAGGTGGCGGTTGCGGCCGCGTGGGATGAATTCCTGCGCTGCGCGCGCTCGACAACGCCGCTCAAGGCTCATAGAGCAGCAGCCCGCGAGCGAACGCGCGGGACCGTTGCGAAATGCTATATAATGCAAGCTGCTCCCGCGGCCGCTGGTGCTTATGAGCTACGCCGGGCCCGCGACTCAATGAACCGACGCGCGGTGTAAGCGTCTCGGGACGCCTCGGCAAGTGTCGAGCAGATGAGACCGGCCGATTACTCGCGGGTACGATTCGTACGAGCGAACTTTTTTCCATTTGTCATCGAGATGAATTATTGCGCGAGTCTTGAATGAAGGGAGTGTGTTTGTGCGAAACTTTCTTACACGGATATAGAGTTTAATTGGTTGTTTGTTTTGGCGAAAAATGTCGAGTTTTTTTTATAATTTTATTATAAATAATTTAGTGATGCGCGTAAAAGTTTTATAATATTGTAATTATCTCGAAATAGTGAACTTTAATAAAACTGTTACTAAAAACAATAAGTTGTTTGTTTACTAATTGTTTGTTTATTAATGCTGAACATAAAATAAATTTGCAAAAAATATAATAATAAATGTTAAACCAGTCAGCTACAGCTGCAAACAATTTTATCCTTTTAAGAACATTAAATTCATAAGCATCATAAGCTTTTTTTTAGAACAGGATCATTTAATTAATGAGAGCACAAACCCGATAATAAGCGAGTTACGATTATAAGCAGCACATATTCATTCATTTACAGCCCGATTGCAATCGTGTAACGAGTAAGCGATAAAAATTCAGCAATAGTCACCTGTCGATAATTCATTTAACTACCTTACGTAAGCTACCACGAGAATAATCGAAAGCCAAGCGACTCTTGAGAAAAAAGAAGTTTTCTTTTGTCTCCAATGTCAATTGCTTCACGATGTTTACCTTACCCGCGGGAATACTGCGAAAGCATTGACTTTCAAGAGCGGCCGAATCACCGATTGCCCGGCATAAAAAACAAAAAATCGAAGCAGCGCGCCGTTGCGTGGGTTACCCACGGTCGCTCATTAAAAAGCCATCTCTCAGACCCGTCGTGGCAAATGAAGCATCGACTCCCTCTCAATCACGAGACCGCAGCTCGAAAAAAAAGCGGCAAATGATGTTTCTGCGAAAGGCCAAAATAAGCACTCCGGCATTCCGGCATCGACAAACAAGCGATTGTGTTGCTCGCGTCTCGCCTTAAAAAGACAATCCGTCCGTGCGCTCGCAGTTCGTACACCTCCGAGAGCGAGAGGGAAGAAAGAGGAGGGGAAAGGCAAATTCTAATCACCCTCGCGAAATCGAATGTTGCGGTTTCGAGGGAGAAGGAGCGCCGGAGGAAAAAGGAAGAGCGAGGTGCGCGCGGACGAGCCGCCGCTTACTCATGCGAGTGAGCGCGCCAGGTGCCTCCGGGAGAGTCGGCGGCCCACCATAAACGGGCCTCCAGTGCGAACTTCCTGACTCGCGCGAGCCGCACGTGATTCGCGAAAGCAGCCGTTTCGCGCATTGCGAGCCCCCCCAACACCTATACCGATGAATCCTAATGCCTAATAACTCGAGAGAATTTGAAGTCTTCTATTTTGTCGACGAGAGACTTTGTACAAAAAAAAGTTTTGAGATGTGCAAGTCAAAATTATGATAATTTATTAGTTTGTAAAAAAGTTGTTTAAACAGTGATTATTCGCAGAACATTTAAGTGCGTTTTAAAATCTTCTTTTATTCAAAGCATCGTTATTTTGAGTAATTTATGTATGCTCTTTGAATTTCGCGCGCGCGCCGAGAATTCAAAGGATCCCCGTGAACAATTAGCCACACTTTCGCGGAATCCCTGTAGCTATGCTAAACTCCTTATGTAATGCTAACAATGCAAATACCAGACTTTCGGAAATTCTGAAAAAATTCGAAAATTTATCTTCTGCGGAGCCGACTCACGGTGCTCCCGCAAGATGAAAATCTGAACGAGTTCGTTAAACACCGCGTTTTCGTGCACCGTTAAATGTTCCGCCATGTGAATCGGATAATAGAAGCAGGCTAATAAAATACTTTATTCTGTTTTGTTTCGCAGCGCGGCGACGCTGCCGCATAAAGTGACTTTCGAATTATAATGCAAAGATTTGTGCATTCGCGATTAAATTTAAATTTCAATATTAAAGATGCAAGAATCACACTGTATGAATACGCATCCGTAATAAGTCGCAGTTGCATGAGAAATCCGTTTCGTAAACAAGACCAATCGAAGGAATAAAATAAGTCAGTGGAGTGAACCAAATTCATGAAAAAACCCCAAGCGATAAAATCTTAGTGATCGCTTAGATCGTTCGGGAAAAAATAATTCGATGCACCCGTAATCTGAGCTCGTTGATTTCCCGTCGCCCCCAAATAAAAGGCTATCTAAATCAGCGGACACTCCCACGGCAAAAACCTGTGAATTCTGCGGCCCATTAGTCGCTGAAATTCGAATCCGTCGCGGGCAACGGTAGCGGGGAATCTCCGCGGTGGATAAGCGGCGTCGTGCCGCCTACCGCGTTATTATACATGCGCGACGATTAGAATCACGAGGAATTTGGCGAACGGGAGAAACAAAAGGGTCGGCGATGCGGAGGTGCGAGCGCGACTTTCTATCCCCCTGGGGAAAAGTACCGTGCGGTCAGATAAGCGCCGAGCCCGGCCGATTTGCAAAAACGAACCGCTTCTCCCGCTAAACGCGACAGTTTCCAGCGTTTTATCGCGACCATCGAAATTGAAAAAGGCGCGGCTGGGCTTCTAGAGATCGACAATTTCGCCGCCGAGTAATCAAAAATTAGTAGGATTCGGAGAAGAGAAATTGAAATAAATTAATTATTCTGATGTTTTTTTGGTCAAATAAAAATTACGAGGGTTTGCGTAATTGCTTCGCGCTAATTAAATTTCTGTAAATTTTTTTTTTTCAATTTCTGTTCAGAAAAACGCGTGTCACACGGAAGATAAAAATGTATACGTGATTGGTTTATTAAATGCGAGACTGAATCGTTACAAGTTTTTTTAAGCATTGTCAGTCCAGGTATAATAATTTCAAAATTTCAAAAGCTATGTGTCAGAATAACTTTTTTGCTTGTATAACAAAAATCAGTCTTTACAATACCCTGAATATATTAACTATACAACGGTTTTATTTATTTCAAATTCAAAACTTTTTTCATTGATCTATGAATATTCACTGCTATGAAAATTATAATTACATAACATCCGGCTGTCATAGAAAAAATTCTAAATAAGCAATTCGAAACATCCTTCATCCGCCTTAATTGCATCTAATAAAAATCAATCAGCAAATTATCCCATCCAATTTCTTTAAAAAAAGACGGCTACCTCAGCTAATTACGCCGAGCCCGGTACATTTAACCAGGATAGTCGTCGGATCCTCAAGCATCGGGGATATCGGAGAAACCAATATTTACGACACTATAGCCAAGGTCGCACAGCTGACCTCAATCCATCACGCCATGAACAATGCGGCGCTTCTCCCAAAATCGCGCCTCGCCCAGAGCGACAGGAGACGCGTATCCTGATGACGCGCCCGCGGGTCCTCCAACCGAGCCGAGGCGGGGAAACGAACCGCGGGTGGCGAAAGCCCAAGGAGAGAGACGCACGCCAGTTGCATCAGGATCATTGAGAAACTGCCAAAGTGACGGTGCGTGGGTGGCTCTCCGTTTTCATTTTTTTTTCTCTCTTACTTTTGGTCTTTTTGTTGTTCTTCGCCTCCGCGCGCGCGCGTTTTGATCCTCGTCGATCGTTGGGCAAGCTTTTTCGCGATTCCATCGTTGACGAATTGGATGCGGAGCGGTGTGTCAATTCCGCTTTCGGATGAGAGCGGAATTGCGATTTTGTCGAGAGGCGACGACGATAAATTAACCTGGTTTACATATGCAAATTCGAGTGGTAAATCAAAATCGCGTCGAGGTTGGAATTAGTTGTAATAATTGCCGATTGTAAAGTATTGGTTTGTTTACTAGGATTTTCCGTGCGATGTTTTTCTAAAGTTAAAAATAATAAGTAATGTTATTTGCTTCTTTGCATTTTTACTATCTAGGCTTCCTATTGACTGTGAAATTGATTATTTGAATAAGACATATTGTTCATAATTTTCCTTTTTTTCATTGTTTTAGATGCAGTAAGATTTTTATTGCATTCAATTATAATTTATAGCTTCTTTTGCGAAAGAAGAAATTAATGTATTGACTATCCTATATTTTTTCAATGATCTTTGTTCAATGAAGCCCAAACAATTAGCTATGTCGAAACTTTTGTACGATAAAGTAATTAATAATGGCATACATTAAAATAGCAGTACTAGTAATGATAAGTATGACAATATACCTACATAAAGACAAACAATGCCATTCACGTGCAAATGCATTATCTAGTTGATTTATGCAGTTGAAGAAGTTAAGCTAGCGAATGAAAAGGAAATATTTATATTCTGTGTATTTATAGTAACAACTTGTAACACTGAAATAAATGCCTTATTCAATTAAACTTTTTTGCCGTCAACTGCCTGTGATTAGTAACTAGCCTAAGATAGTTGAATGCCTTGGATGATTAATTCATTTTAACGCGAAGCATTTGTGATAGCAAGGATGCAATCGAGAGTGAAGTGATTTTATGTTTTATTATATAGAGCGTGAATAAAACTATAAATCACGAAAACCATGTATCTTAAATTTTAATTTAATTTCTTAGTTTTAATTATGGATTTTCTTTTAAATTAAACAGATACGTTAGTTATATTACTATTTCTACTCCGATTCAGTAAACTTTCGTCTAATTAAAACTAAAATAGAAATCACAGAATAATATTATATTCCACTATTAAAGTATTCAGCAACCGCAGTGTAGTTTACCAACAGAAAATGAAACCGTCTTTCTGGGACAAGATAAATTCCGTATACCTCAAAGTTCCTCGGCGCGACGTTATTTCGAAGCACCTCCAAATCCTTGAGGTATCCAGAATCGAAACCATTTCTGTGATCTGCAGACTCGCACCGCCTTCTGCCGGTCCTGCTGGTCAGAGCCATCTCCAGCAGTTCCTCCCACTCGATCACGTCGTGCCGCGTCTGATTGCTTGGTCGGCTACGCTTCTGCACCCTACCGGGGCAGCCGTTTCTCCTGACCAGCGAGTTCCTCCTGTTCAAGTTCTCCAGATCTCGATTTTCGATCTCGGCAGTGATTCGGTGGCACTTGCGCTCTCGCGGCAGTTTAATGACATTGCTGTCATCCCAGCCCTCCTCCATCTTCCTGATCCGGTCGTCGACGATGAAGTTGGAGCGCAGCGTTTCCGCCCAGGACTCCTTCTTTTGGCTCCTGCGCATGCTGCCACCCCTGACCAGCGGCGATCTCGCTTTGCCATTGTTGTTGTTGTTGTTGTTGACAGATCCGTTGCTGAACTTGTGATCGTCGTAGATCGACTTGGCGTTGTCGATGTCATCGAGAACCCGGTCGATCCTGCGGATCATGCGGTCGTGCCCATTCTGCTCTGACGTTAGTCCCGGCTCCGAGGAGTTCAGGCTGTCGCTGTCGCTGTAGTCCCAGGAGCTCGTGCTGTTTCTGCTGAGCTTGCGCGTGCTTGTCAGCTGTTGCTGCGACTGCCGTCTCGGCGAGTCCTGCACGGGCTTCCTCGGCTCCTTAGCCTGCTTCGGCGGACTCGCTGCGATCTTGATGATCTTCGCTGCTGCTGGCGTGCCCTTGCCATTCAGCGTCTTGCCGATGCCACTTGCATGCGCCTTGCCCTTGCAGCCGCGGTGATGCCGCATGTGTTCTTGGTGCGTCGCCGGCATGATTCCCACTTCTGTTCGTACAATCCAAAATTAGAGAAACACTGTTCGATTCCAAATGTTAATTAATCAGTAAAAGAACACCAGACGCCACACGAACTAAGCTCTCTGTCCAGAAGGGTGTAGAGGGACAAGCGCGGTGGGGGAGTGTTCGATAGGTCCGGTCTCGCGCGCACTGCACTGTCACACAACACTCACATTTTGCGCCCTCCCGGTGGATCCTGAACGACTAGCCGAGGCGCACGGCACGCGTCGCGCGCTCCAGGTCGGAGCATGACTTCGTGAGTTCGCCTTCTCTCTCTATTTGTCCGCCTCGCGTGTGTATCGGCTGTACAGCGCTCAACTCGGCTCTGCTGCGTTCGGAGGAGCCGCAATGACTGTGTGTCGCGCGCGCGACCCTTTGCGCCGTTTCCACGCGGATCGCGCCTTCTCTCCTCTCCACGCGACGCTCAGAGCGGGGAGCTCGAGAGAAAGACGGCTCGCCGCCTTGGCTTCATGTGTGTTTGTGAGCCTTGCGTTCAGGCGGCGTGCGCGACGTTTTATCGGTGTTAGTGCACGGGAGAGCCGAAGCATGTGTGGCGTGTGCCCACGACTCGCGTTTCTTCCTCCACCTTCGGCTCCTGCGGCTTCTGGAGTGGCGCGGCTCACTTTTTTCTCGAGCTTTCGGCTGACGCGTGCCTTGCGTGGTTTCGACGGATGAGGCTCGTTTTAGATTCGTGGGAGGGCAGAGATAAATTCGCAATTCGTGGATGCGAGTGACATTCAATAAGAAAACTATGAGGTGCACTCTTCTTGTTAACTGAAGAAAATAGTTCATTTAAAAATGCATTTTATGGAGCGTTAAAGTGATACAAGGCTTTTTTTTAATTTTAGGAAGTTTTTCTCGTTTAAGTTTTACGAACGTTTACTTGAGATTTTTTCAATCGCGTTGAAAGCTAAATCTATAATTTTAATATGCCTACATGTATTTAACATTAATTATTTTTAATTTGCGCGTTGAAATAAGTAAGGTGATCATAAAAAAAACATTTAACTTATGCATAGTGCAAGCAATGCTCACGAGCCTAAGAAGACAATATATCAAGACCGGAAAAAAAGTTTTATGATCCTATTTGAATAGATATCTTAATCGATTTTTTTCTCACAATAAATTGCAGATTACAAGTTTCTAACGTAGAGAATCAGGTTAACGATTCCACCGAGTCTAGTGTCCATCAAGAACCATATCGAATTTCAGACAAATGAAAGTTCGATTTACGATCTACGCATCTGATCATTTATCGAATTTTCCTTAATATTCAATAAACCCCTCCCGATTAGGCACAAATGACTCAAATTAATGACACTTGAAATTACCAAAGTAAGCGATACAGTCGCGCTAATTAAACACAAGTATACTAGAGTCCCGTGCGCGCAGAATTTCTCCGCGGCAAGCGGCGACCGTAGTCGTCACTATAGATCTGCCTACTTGCTGAGCAGGAAGAGAGAAGGAGACAGTCCCGACAGGAAACTGCAGTTTTATGGCTCAATCGAGGCGGGAGAGGCTCTGGCTTGAGAAATCGCGACCTCGAATTTTTCGACGATCTATCGAAACGCCTCTATATTTGTTCCTTCTTCTCAAGTGGATACACATCTTTTATTTTCGAATTGCCTACGCCGCGGTGCCTTGCGTCAGGACTGCAGTGCGGAAATGCAATTGTTTCCGCGCGCAGGATATCGAGCGGAGACTTTTGTGTGTAAATGTCGGATAAGTCGTAGCGCCGACTTAACGGACGATGTCATAAACGCGCGAACGCGTGCCGGCGCTGCCGCGCGCGGCTTTATGTAATTCCATTAGTGCACGACGCGCTGCGCCGTCGCTTTATTTTATTAGCGGGTTCGCCTTTTTCTGCACGAGCGCCGGGGGTTCGAGGATGCTTTCGAAATTTTATCGCGTCGAATCTCGGCTGTCTGTAAAATAAAAATGCTAATGAAATTATTTTGAAATAAAGAAATTGCGGCGGCGGGGGATAAATAAAGTTAAATTTTAGTTGACCAATAAGGTGGTGGGATTGTTTTACCTGAGTGCTTCGATCGCGCAATAAAATTATATTTGATTTATCGCGTGGATTTCTTTATAGTGTACATTTTGAAGGGACACAAACTAAGTGGTTTGCATATAAATAAGCGAAAACACAGTTTTTATTACCGGTATTGCAACTTCACTGCAGTGTGGTAATTTTTTACGGATGTATGACGAAAAAAGTAGATGGATCACTTTACACTTAATCTTAAAAGGATAAAAGTAGATAACTTCGATTAAATATTAACTTCGCCTGGCAATCCGAACTTCTAAATTTATGTAAAAAACTGAAAAATATACTAAAATGCTACTGTAAGACATCATAAAAAGATCATGAAATTCACTCAGTCGTGATATAGAACTAATGTAGACTCGTGCTGGCGTCAGACCTTTTGCTATTGGATCTTTATTGGAGGTAGAAGAGTGACTGGGAAACATCAGTCTATAAAAGCGACATTTGCCATAATTTCTCGGTAGAAGAGAGTGAAGGCGACCGCGGGATCCTTATTGCCGACTTCTTAGATGACATTAACAATGGCTCACGAGCGTCGAGTCTATTCCAGTCCCTCGTCAAGCATATCGGGTGCACGGCAGCCGAGGCGACTCGAGACTCGCGGTCGATCTCCACCTTGAGAACGAGAAAAGTCACCAAGAGACCCGAGAGCGACCTTTAACTATCCATCGTCCATATACACTGCACGAAAAGTTTCTGCCAGGGAGAAAATGTCCCTTTTTAGGATCCTTTGGAACGACTCGATCACGATCTCAATATGAAAATGAGAATGGAAAAATGTCGGACTAACATTAAACCTTAAGTTACGGGTATATGCTTCGAAGGTCGCAAGTAATCACTGCTGGAAGGTAGTCAATATCTGCCTGAAAAAAATTTTCAAAGTAATAGCACAGAGTAGTTTTACGATAGAATCGTGGTTGCAATTTTAAGCAAACTACTTTCACGATATGAATAGATTGAAAAATAATTCAATCATAAGATTGAAAACTAAGGAAGCAACTCTAAACTTCGATTGGCTTCGTTTTCAATTGTGCACTTTTCTCTTTTATCATTATTCTCTCATTACATTTCACAACTATAAACATTTCAAACTTATAATTTCATCCGCTTATTAAATTAAATCCGACAACGTGGGTTATCAAGGTACGCACCTATCATTAACACAATGCAGCACCCGACAATTTTTCTAACAGAACGAAAAGAAACCGTTCCCGGGACTACAGCGCGGGGTGGCGCGCACACTTCCCACGACTTTCCTCCTCGACTGTACGTCCAAATTCAATCTCGCGAAGATCCGTCATTGCGCGTCTGCGGTGGCCGCGCGGAAACAATCCTCGCGAGCTCGCGCGTCCGTCATTATGCGGCGCGCGCGCTCGCGGATCCTCATTGTCGAGGGGAGAGAGCGAGAGAACGCGCCGACTTTTCCTTTCTCAGGGGGAAAAGCGCTCACGGGACGATTCCGCCGCGCGAAATGACTCTCTCCGCTCGGCTACATCTACGTGTGAAAACGCACGCGCCGTCGTAAGCTTGCGTAACGCGCCCGGGGCTCGCGCGCTACCCCGTCGCGAATCGATATTCCATTATCGCGCGAGCGAGACGATTATCGGCAATCGTTGTTTGCGTATCGCGCTTTCCGAGAAAATTATGATCGACCGACTCTTTTTTCGATCGATTTTAATGCGAGGTTTTTTTTTGAGCTTGATTGGTTCGGTTCGAACGGTCGTGGGATTGCTACTGATGAAGAGGTAATACGTGGCAGTTATTGCGGTACATTTTATTATGGAATGGAATAATAGCAGTGATTGTCTTGTTTTCTAAAATGAACTTCATTATGTTTCTGTTCATGCGAACTATCGGTGGCTTGTAATAATTATATAGCAACCGTTCCTTTAGTGTCTGATTCTATTCGAGTAGTATGTATGAAGGTGAAGAAAAGAAAAAATGTGATTTCATTTTTTCTTCATAGTCTAATTCATTAGAAAATTGAACTTCACTTTTAGAAATTCATTCGTTCACATAAACTTAACTTTTTAAACATTTATTTATTAATTCTGAATAAAATGTGTACTAAAATTATCAAATTATAAGATTAATTAATAAAATTATTTTTGACAAGTGTTTTTTTTTTAAATCTTTTTCACGTTTATTAATAGTTGATCCCGAAATTCTATAACACCGTACTCCCATACACCCACTTCGTTCACTATACACCGTCCCCTTAAAAAAACATTTTTACGGTGCACCGAGTATAAAAACACTTTTGGAAGCCTCCGGACTTCCTTAATAAAGCAAGAACGCGTATATATAGTGGCCCTTACAGCCTCCGAGAATAGCAGCGACGGCACGACTTCCTGGATAAAAGGCTGCGCCGTTCCGGGCAACGCCGCGGCGGATAATTCGGTGTGCTTGCGCGGGGGCAGCCTTTTTGGTTGTCTTTCGCGGGTCGCTCGTCGGGCTGCTCCTTTACGTCGCGGCGCGCTCGTAAAATCGGCCCACGGGAGACGCCGAGGCTTGAAAGTGCGCGCGCGCCGTTTCTCCACGGGGTGCAGTCCCCGCGCGCATACTATTTCCGAATAGAAGGCTTTCTTCGTATTACAACTTTTCTCCGCACTGTCAAAACGGAGTTACGGGTTGACGGAAGCCTTTCAGCTTTGTTATCTTGTACGCGCTCGCCGGCAGCTAATGCTGTTATGGAGATTTAAGCATTATCTGGGCCGGTGTAAATTGTTGTTGGATTTAAATTTTTTATTCTTTAAAATCTTTCGTTTATTTATTCAAATTTAAATTCTGATAATACTTGTTGAGTTAAGAATTGAAGGTCTTAAAAATACCGAATCGAATAAAGATCGTGATTAAGTTTTGTATTTTCAAATTCCTTTATTTATTTTTCGGTGTACGTTGATGTTAATCGAGTCATTTAATATCCGATACATTTTAATAAAACCGCTGTCCTCGATGAAAATTTACCATAAAAATCGTTATCCAAACAAATTGCTTCCTTAATAAAACCCAACGATTTACGCAATAAAGACATTCTAGTAAATTATTTAACGTGACACTGGAAGGAAACCCGCGGCAGCACTGTCCACGCAGCGGTAGCTACCGGTGTTTGAAAACTGCTCCAAGCGGCTCTACGGAAAAGAACCACAGCGAGCGACATACCGACTCGAGGCGTCGACGTTTAAACTTCCTTGCATATTATGGGAGTGTCCCCCGCGTATTGTTCGTCTCGCGCGTGCGCGCACACACGCACACCGCGGACACTTTGTCCCGGGGCGACTATTTTTTTTTCTTTTCTTTGCGTCGCCGCCGCTGCGCCTCTGTAATCGCCGACTTCCGCGGATAATCGGGCCACGGCAGGTTGCTTAACGAGCTTTTCGCACTCGCCGCGGGGAGCCATTGTTTTCGGCTCCGCCGATCGCGCGACACGCGAGAAAACGCCGCGCGCCACTGCTGATTCATCGGCGCTTTATAGAAAAATATTTCGCAAGCGTCTCTTTCCTTCCCTTTTTCTCGACTCCCTCGGCTTTTTTTCTTCCTTTTATTTTTCGTGGATTTTTCGAACGAGGCGGTTGCGGCACGATAACGGCCACGTAATGCGGCTTTCGCAGTGTTTTGTGAGTACGTGGTAACGAGGCGGGTTTTCATGGGGGAACAATGGATTTTGAAAATCGCCCGTTGTTTTCATAATTGATTTCACCTCGGCGCTATTTTTGCAATGTATTCTAGGATGCGCGATTTGAAAGCTGGAAATGTTTAATTCTGGGTCTTAAGTAACATAGCCAATTTTTTTCAGTATACCCTGGAATCTAATGTGAAAGTCTTCCCCATAAATCATAATTTTTTTATCTAAAATGCCATATAAACTCCTGATATAAACCAGCTAAGCTATTTTTCTTAAGCCTATTAAAAGCTGAAATTACGCAAATAAAGTCGAACAATAATTTACGGAAATAAACGTAGTAACTTCGTTCCGCACAATTAAATCCGTAAGGAACGCGCGGCGAAGCGTCGAAAAGCGAGATGAAAAGTTGGCGCGGGGCTTTTGTTCCGGTGCGCTTTTACGAGTGCGCACAAGCGAACTTAACTCGGAGGGCAGACCGAGGAAAACGTCTCGAGGATTTCTCGAGTGCCGCCGAGACTCGTGTATATAGATTTTTTTTTACCCGCTCGGGAGGCGAGGCGCGACGCGCCGCGCGAGGAGCTCCAAAGTGCGTACACATGGTGCGGCTTCATCGTGGCTATTTTAGTAATCCGCGGTATTGCCCGCGCCGAGAGCGATGTATCGGACTGCTCCGGCGAAATTGTAACGCGGCGAATCGAGCGTCGGGGGCCCCGTAAATATTTCCTCCGCACGAGTTCGGTGGGTTCAATAAATTTGAGCTTTACGTGCTTTTATGGGCGATGTGTTCTCGAAATTTCAAATTTGGTGGCGAGGATTTTAATTAGTGGAATTTACCGGATTTATCGCCGATGGTAAAAGAGCCTTTTGTGTCTCTTGAAATATTAGCTTAAAAGGAGAATAACAATTTTAATCCAAAGAAACGCGCTTTTTAAATAACTATAATCTATAGTTTAAAGAATAGAATCGAAATTTATAAAGGTCGCTTATCCATACATAATTTTATTATTCCACTTGTTTTGCTTGTTTATAAAAAGCATAACGTTGACATTAGCGCTCAATGATTAAACGGCACATTTTTTTAACAGACTCCTCTATTTTTCCAAACCACTCCATAAAAACCGATTTGTCACAGAAAATTATTCATGAACATTTGAATAACACGAACTTTTCATAAAATCCTAATAAATGGTTATCATTGTATCATGGTTATTTGTCAAAATAAATGAAACGCAACTTTGGAATTGAGTCCGCGCTATCACAACGTCGCCTTTCCGAGAATTTCACCGCGGGAGAAGAAAAAAGTTTGAAAAAAAGTAATCATTGATGAGTAGCGCCTTTATGAATGATTCATCCCGTGTTTGCTTGCATATGTCAAAGGGGTTCCAAAGATAGACACCCAGAGGTTATTGCATTATGTGTTTGTATGGGAGGAGGCAATCTACGAACTATTCGTCGTATCATCCTTTCCTTCCCTTTTTTCCTCCATTTCTTTAGTGTGACCCATACAAATTCAAAATTTTTTTTTTGTTATCCAACTCATTAGCATGTCCTTCGTATACAAGTTAACAAAAAGTTTGGTTAGACAATAGAATTCTACCGCAGCTCGTCTCATAGATTTTTCGAGATTTTTATGAAGTCAATGACTCTATCCTTACAGGTAAAAACGGCGAAAGCTAAAAACTTTTTTTCAAAACTATTTTGGACATTTAAAGTAAAATCTTATACGAATTCCGAATTTGATGATACATTGAAAAGAACAAAAATGATTTTACTCTCAAACAAAAATAAATGCGTCTATAAAAGCAACGTAGTGAACAAAATAAAATAAAAAGATAAAATACGTGTTACAACCGCACGACTTTCCTCTTCCGTATAAACACGAGGCTCTTACAATCCGAACAGCAATAATCGATCGTCGATCGATAGGCACGGAAGCAACAAGTCCCACCGGGCGGTTTTACATAATCCGTCCGCGGCGATTTGGGCAGGCGGTGTTCGCCACGGAATACGCGTGCCTCTCGAAGAAAAAAAAAACAAGCCACCACTGACATTTCTAAACGCGGCGCAGCTGCGCGCCGATCGACAATGACAATCGTCGCGCGGGATGACGGCGGGAGCATATCGTAGCAGCAGCCCGGCGCTCGTGAGCAGTGCATTGTGCAACGGCCGCGGCCCATTGTTCGCGGCGCGCGAGGCTACAGCCCCGTCGTCCGTCCCCGGCGCGCGGACGCGAGTGGCGAAGGTACATTACACACCGTGTGGGTGGATATTTCCACACTAGTCACCGGCGCTCCGTTGCGTGTCCCTCTCCTAGTTTTCTTCTCTCTCTTCGTATGTATCTTTCTGTCTCTTTCTCGAGCTCGCCCAGGCTAATTTCCGATTTTTCTCGGTCGGCGAGGATTCCGGTATGCCGGGATCGCTCATTTGCAGGACTTTATCCGATGTCGATGCACGCCGCCGCGTATCAGAGAGAGATCGTTACTTAAGCGCGCTTTATTTGCTTAATTTTTCAGCCGCTGCTCGCGGGTATGTTATGTAAAGCGATCGATCGATCTCTCGTTGAGAAAATGCTGGAAGGTGCGCGACGCAAGGCGAGGCTAGTTTCTTATATTAAGATCACAAATTTTCGAAAATTCGTACAGCTTTCTCAATTTTTTTCCTGAAATTCGAGACTATTTTGAGATTATCATGATTAAATATCATTAATTTATTGAGTGAGCATTATATAATACTTGTGCTGATTGATTAATTGATTCATCTATTTGGTATAAAAAATTGTATATACTATATTTTTCATAATAAATAACTTATTATTCACAGGTTTAACTTTCGCTTTTTAACTTGGAATGTATAAGATAAACTTAATTATTATGTGCTTGTCATAACAATTGTGTTGTATTAAAACCCGTGATCGATCAATCGATTAATCAATCTGTTATATCTACAGGTTTACTGTGTAGTTTTTATACACAGTCAATCCAGCATCAATGAAATAGTAACGTTCTAACGTTATAGTTCACTTTAGACTTCTAATCACTTTGAAACTATTAAAGTATCGTGAACACACTAGCAATTAGTACGATATTTAAAATAAATAACCCGGTAAAAAATTAACTGGTATTTCCAACAGCTTTTACTACACGTGCAACATTCAACCCTTTGTCACAGTCCTCAGCCTAGCAATTAGCCCCGGCATAATTTTTTTTTACATCCCCGTGGAATTTTACGTCTCCATTTAGCGCAACGACCGCGATTCTCGAAAAGACACGACAAAAGGCCACCTCGCGCTGCTCGCGACTTTCCATTTGCATAATAATGCAAAGAGCAGGAGCGGGTGTCCGTTTAAACGCTTGAACCATTTTTTTTTCTCTCCAATCGATCGAGGAAAAAAAGGCGAAGTAATTACACAGTCCAACTGCACACTAACCGCTAATCATTCTCACAATTATGAATCGTGCAAAAGCGGCAGCCAACGGATCCCGCATTTGTCCGTTTGTCTATTCCTGCGATCGTAAAAGGCGCATTGTGCGGCTCGTAAAATTTGTGCAAAAAGAGTCACGGAGTAATCGACGTGTTCCATTAGCCGAGTTTTTAATAAATCATAAACGACGATAGCTATTCATTGGTGCAGATACGTTTAATTGAATAGAATTATTTAACCTCGTGTAAGATACTTTTTTTTACCGGCAATCAATCGACCATTCATATTTAATGTTTCTAGGATAAGAGAATATTTAGCAGATAAAGTTTAATAAACTGGCGAAAAAAAATAATTTATGCAATTTACTATATTATTTAAAAACAAATGCAAATTTTACAATCTCGCACTAAATTAAATACCTTACTACACAACAATATAAAGTTGTGAAAAAACAGCATTAAGAAATTGTAACAAAAATCCCATTGAACCCGCGAGTACTCAATGCTATTACAAATTTGTTCTCGATCCATGTACTATAAGCAAGACTAAGAATGACTCGAATCAATCGACTCATTGTACTTATATGACGGACAGTTATCGGACTACGTACAAACCGCGTGGCGAGTATAGAGCGCGCCACATTTCATCGTGCGCCAATGCGCCGCGTCACGATCATCACTCAACTTTAGCGCGCCGGAGATATGCTCGTGCTAATAGATGCACACCGGCACCTCTCATTAAAACTGCACGCGATAAACACGCGCGCCAGCCTCCACGGCGCAATTTGCGTAATCCGCCATAAACGAGGATTCCTTTATCTTCATTCGCCGCTTTTTTCTCTCTCTTTCTTTCTCTAGCTCTCTCGCGGGTAATTGCGACGCGATTGCTCGCTTCCTCTTCACTGAGGTACGAAAATACACGCGCCAGCGAAATTGGATGAATTGAGTTTGATTAGGATGACGTTCTGGGAATTAATTTGTGTTGAGATGAAAGTTTTATGCAATTTAAGTTTGAACAGCGAGGTTATTTCTTGACTCGGAATTCGGCAAGGGGTTACTATTATGGGATTCTTTATTGATTTATTTTGATCCGTCGCGATCTTGAAATTTGAAATGCTTTTTTTATTAAACGAACACGAATGACCGTAGGGGTTCACGTTTCCAATTTTAGATACTTATTAAAGCGATGTTTTAAGATTGATTGGTTTGTTTGTCAATAGTAACGATCGTTTTTAGAAGCCGTAAAAACTAAATAGCTTCAACCACTTCTAAGAATACTTTCTTCAATTTAAAAATTTTAATTAATTTCTAGATGACGAAGAAGTTGACGAGACGTGGTATTCTATTCTATTCCATTAATTTACCTGACACACTGAAATTATTATTCTGATTTTAAATTTATATCTTTTTCACTGTTATTCCTATATGTATAATAAATTAAAAATAACGGCATATTTTTAGTCCTTTCTAGTCGTACATCATCAAAAATATCTAACCAGTACTATTTCTACTAAAATATCCTCTCTTAAAAATGCTGCACCTATCAGTGCTAACCCACAAAAACTTCGAGGAATCTTAGCAAAATAACGTTTCCAAAATAAATCGGCACAGCATGACTATAAAAAAGGTCGATCCGCGCAGTGTTCGCAAATGATGTTAGCAAATGAGTCACGCGATTGTCCATAAGTATCATTACCCGTCGATCATAGTCGTCTGAATTAAACCAGCCGATGGCGTTCGACGTTGCAATCCGCGAAGCTCGTCGTCTGCATGCGCGCACGACCCCGAGATCGAGTCGCAATATTGCTCGGGCTCCTTAATCGTCTTTTACGAGGAGTCGAGCAAAAAGGCTCACGCGTAATGACTCTATTGATCCTAATTGACGGACCGCCGTTTTAATTTGCAAGAGAGTCACTTGAACTTTTTAACTCTCTATCTCTTTCTCCACGACACTTCGCGGGAGATTACCTTGCTTGCCGGGAGATTGGCCGAGCATACTTGGTAGAAGTGACGCGAGCGTATTTTTTTGCGATGCGCTTATAATAGAGTGCTTATTTTTATCGGAGCTTATATTAAATTAGGCGTGGGCTATTAAATGGTTTTTTTAAATAATCTGATTGCTTTTGATGTGATTATTCACCAATTACTTTTTATAATTACGCGGAAATAATTATAAAGTAGTTACAAATGCAAATAAGAAAACGTTTTTATAATATGTTTAAAGTAAAAATCTGCCGATTATTCTAAAAAAAAGTGAACGATCGAAAGGCTATCTTACAAAAACAAGTAATATCTACATACATAAGAAATAGGAAAAAGGGTAACTTAACATTAGTCTCAACGGGATAATCTTGCACCGTACGATTATCTACTCGACTCACGGCTTTCACTTTCGTCATATCGAACTCACATGTACGTGCAAAAGTCCACGCATTATTCCGATTGCGCCGTGCGATCGGTGAAACGAGTACCTCCGCGGGCACAATTCTATCCCAAAAAAAGGAGACCTGAAATTACGTCCCGTGTAATTCGATATTTAAAATTCATAAGGCACCAGTCCCGGTGGTCGGGCGCGCGCGTGCATCGTCGCTTTTTCGTGCGGCGCACTTTTTTTCTTTCTGTCGTTCCGCAGATAATTTTAACTTTCCCCAGAAATAGAGGCGCACGCGCGCCGGCGAAAGCCGCCGAGGAGAGGACGCGCGAAGGGCCGGAAGTGCCTGCCCCGGAGCTTTTGTGCGACCGACGCTGCATCGGAGCCGACGACCGAAAACGCTACGCGCACGCGGAAGACGCGGCACGAGACTCATTGTTTGCTCTCTCCATGAGACATCGCTTTTCACCCGTGCATACATACGAATTTCTTTTTGTGATTGTTTTATATGGTTACGACATTTTATCATACAATTTCGATATTTATAGATAGCGGTGTTTCTTTGTTTCTACTTTGCTCAGACTTGTTATTATAATTCGGTAGATAACTTTAATTCACGAGGTAGATTTAATTTAGGAGCATGGTTTTAGCAAAAAGAAATATTCGTTACACTCTAATAATTATAAATTTATTCTATCTTATAAAAATTAATTTAAACTTTCCTAATTGTGTTCATGTTTTCGTAATAAGAATATTTTTTAACGTATTTTATTTTAAAATTTCTTCTCTGAAAATTATTGTAAATATCTTTTAAATACAGTTTATTTAAAAAAGTTCAAAGAATTAGGGATAAAATCTCACTGCATATACTAATGTACGAAAATAATTATTTTATAGACTTCTTATGATCGTAAACATTAATTCCATTACATATAAAAAGTTAATGTTTTTAATATAGAGTATGTTCATATGAATTTGCTTGCTAGTGGATTGTATCTTAGTGGAGTTGCAAAATGAAACTTGAAACTGCAGATTATGATTGATTAACGCGCGTTTATGCTCCTCTAAGATCAGAGAACCTAAGCTCCGTAAAGCTATTTTAAGATCTGAAGTGAACTTCAAATAATATTTTCACAAAGATCCACGGCGTTACATATTGTAAAAGTAAAAAGAAAATCACGACCTACTTCACTTGGTAGAAATTATTTGTAAAATAGTCACCACGGTCTCAATTTTCTCCCTAATCAACTAAATAATAATGCTCTCAATAAATTAGCCTCAACTTTCTCTAATATAAATTCCATAAATTCACCATGAACAAACCGTTAACATGAAAAAAGTCATTCTATTTACATTTAAACGATTAGAAATTATCCGCTCGAACTGAAACAAAAAGTGTCCATAAAAAGTAACCCACAAAAAAAAGGAAGAAATTGAAAGATTTGCCGATTCCTCGGAGATAAACGCCACTTGACTGCTACACAGCGTCGCATAAGCCGGGCATTTAACGGCCGGGATTTTCTCATGAGGTGGAAGGTTTACCCACGAGTGAAAGAAAAGCCAAACAAAATATACGTTGTATGAGGTCGGACCGTTTTGGTCGGCGACGGGCCGCATTAGCCGTCGCTTGTTTCTCCCGGCGGTGGTATCGCGCCACGACAATCTCTTCCCCGGCGTTTTATACACACGCCGCTGTCGCGTTTTCCATATTGTAAAAGCCAAGGCAGAATCCCCGACGATCTACCGGAACCGCACGACGCGACGGCGCGCGGTCCCCGTTTTCACGCTTTAATTGAAAAATAAAAGTTCTTCCGCCGCGAGGGCCGGCCCTGCTGACTTTCTCCATCTCGCGAATCGGTAAATTTTCACGGAAATCATTGTAGCGCGCGAAACGAGAGATAATATTTCAACGCTAATTTGACACTCGCTCTTGTGTATCCTCTGCGTCATTAGAGATTCAATGCGGACATTTTAACTTGTTTGTTTGCGTTTTAGCTTGCTACTGCGTTGTTTTACTATTGTTTCCATATTTTTACTTGTTTACAGTTCACAGGAATACTTAAAAATTTTTTATCTAAATAATGGCCACTTCACGCGCTATAGAATTTTTTAACACAATTACATTTTTAAAAAGAAATGTACTCTTTTAAGAGGTAAAATTTTTTTGTTAAAAATAAAACCTTGTGTTGGTTAGAAGAGTATGTTCAAATTTTCACCGCAGCGTCTAAGAGATTCGTTATAACAATTTCAACACGGCAAATCACGAAGCGGCAGCAAAGAAAGGCCGACCGATAGACCTATGGAAATCGGACCGTCTAGAAGTCAATCACGAGCGAAGTGGGTGCATTATGCACACGGAGCCGGGTCAAAAGCAGACAATTCCCCGCCTGGGGACTCTGATGAAACGGATCCTTGAGCCTGGACTGAGGGGAAGGGCGGGAAAATTATAACGTCGTCGCGAGAAAACGGACGCTAATTTGGCCTCCCGTGCGAATTGCATACGTGTCTAGTGCGCTCCTTTTAACGCCGGTGGTGAAACGTCCGATTATTTTTAAAAACTATAATTATTGGACATTTCTAACATTACTGTTGTAAAAATTTAAAATTGAAAATAAATAGCACATTCAAAATTTAATGTATGCCCACCCAGATAAGAGTATTCTTCAGAAAAGGAGTGTTTCGTTTACTCTAACTTACGTTATGTTCAAAGAATGGTTTATTAAAATGCCAGGTCATGAAGCAGAACTACTCACCTGAAATAAAAATACAATAATTAATCAAACAATCTTAACAATAAATAAATATGTCTAAACTACAAAAAAAATGGCATGAATGAATTGAAAAATATTGTTCTTATTTTCTGTTGAAAAATTGCAATAATCACTTTAAAATTAGTTTTTAAAAGAATCTATTACAATGTTTTTCAACACGGTTCTTTGACAACATTAAAAGTCACTACTGCAGTAATTAACTCTTTCTCGAAAATTTTTCTCCACAACAAATTCATAAGTATTTCTAAGTAGTAAAAGGCTGCGTTGTGTAAGCCGCCACTCTCCAAGCCATCACTTATTTGCTAATTTTATTAAAACGATAAATCACACCGGCAATCCCGCGCGTTAGCCACTTATTATCTGCTAATTAGGAAGCACCCGTTGCGTCAGCACGTCAGGAGTCCGTCAGCGATTCAAATCGAGACGACAATCGAGGCTGCATCGTCGATTGATCTAATAGTCGCGGCCGATTCGCGCGCATAACTTTTCCGCGGGAAACCCACGTCGCGGCGCCGGCGACAAATTATTCTGCGCGTTATGCCTACGTGCAAAAGAAACGCACCCGCGCCTTCGTCAATTAGCGCGTCGTTAACGCGAGACGCTGTGATCGCGCGGCGCCGCATAAAATTGCGCGAAACGCGCAACGCTGCCAAGGATCGGTGTCTTACGCGCGACGCGGTGAAAGTGTATCGATGATTGATGCTAAACGCGCGGGACTTGGTATAAATAAAAAAATATATTATATATATATTTATAAACATTTTTTAATTAATTTCTGGCGAATCACTTTTAAACGTTTTTAAACGTTTTAACGATTATCTTTCTTAAAAATTGCAAAGGCGAATTGTATTTTCTTATATGGATCAATTTAAACCGTTGCCTCATTTCAAGTATATATATTTAATACAGATATACTTAATGTAATGTGTGTTCGAATTATTATAAACGTTTCCTTTCTCCTTTTGAGGACAAAGATAATATTCGGTCGCGTTGGATTAATCTTAAATGGCTGATTATTTGCAATCGAACTCAAACTCTTTCCGCAATCACCTAATGTTACCCTTCATATAAAAATAGACCCTTATAATTTTAAAATAAATAACCATAATTTACACAAGAATTCCTCAGTGACTAAAAGTATTTTGCATTAAACAGCTAAGGAATTTGATGAAATTGTAAATGTAATGAGATACAACAGTTGTCCCAACATTCCCAACTTGTACCACTTGCACTTCTCCTTAGACCGCAGATGCAAATAAAAAAACGTGTATACATAGCGCGAGCGGTTCATTCAATTGTACGAGTTTCCAATCTAAACGGAAATCTCTCAATCGCAACAATAACATATCTCGTTTGCATGCACTCGTACGGCTCGATCGAAAAAACACATCGACTGAACATGGCAGCGCGCAATATCTCCGCAATTATCCGCAATACACGCGTCACGATCGACGGTAAGTAGCGAAAAAAATCGTAAGCGAGCCAAGTGCCTCGTTAACGTAAGCGCGCCGTTCGGAAAGGACGATCAGCGAGAAAATCCCGCGCGTATGATTTAAGTGCAATCGAGGCGTTGGGATGAGGCAACCGTAGGCGATGCGCCAGACAAGCGGCGAAAATCCGTGGGCAACGGACGTAAACACACGGCAGAGGCGCTGCGGCGAGTGGGAGACGAACGCTGACGACGGAGGAAAAGGGAGCAGTGTCGATGGACTGCGTCGACGACTTTCCTTTTATAACATTGACTTGGCCGCAGCTGCTGACCGCGCGATTAAAGTATGTTTTGTTTCATTTCTGAGTTTTTTTTTCCTGTTTTTCATGCAGTTCAGTGTGATTGATGGGAATTGGAATTTGTTGATGTCTCAAACTTCAAAACTGTATCAGCTCTTTTAATGGAAACATAAATCAAGTTGTTTGAAAAATTTGGTGATTTTTATAATACAAACTTCTATCAGAAATTTGTCATTCATTTTTCACAGAAATTTTAAATATGTTTATATAATAAAAAAACTGTTTTAATTCAAAAGTATCGACCAATTTTTTAGCAATTTTTTAAATCTTTTCGTCACGTTCCAACTAAATTCAAAATGATCAATTTATGAAGCTAGCTTACTCTTCCAAAATAGCAGCAACCCATTAGCATCCTCCAAAAAATAAATTTTCCAATCACATCAACATCCTCGAACAACCGTTTGTAACGACCCCGACACTTCCCTCGTAATTCTCCTTCGAACAATAAACATCGCCGCTCGCATTCAACCCGGAAAGATAATCCTATAAAAAAAGAACAAAAAAAATCGATCGCCCGCCTTTACCGGCGCGCACCATCGAGCGACGTCGTTAAGGAGCAGTCAACTCGTTGCGCACTAGATCAAGCCTCGGCGGCGTGGGCCGTCCGATCTTTTTTTGGAAATCCGGTATTTATAGAGAGTCAATGGCCTGACGTCATCCGCTCTCCTTCTCTCGCCGCGACGATGCATCTCGACGGCGGTCCCTAAGTCGAGGCGCAGCGGCAGCGCCTGTGTGCACGTGAGTCACGTCGCGACACTCGTGATCTTCGATTCTTGTCAAAGCTCCGGCGATTATATCCGAGAGTCGCGCGCGCGCCCCTTTTTACTTTATGGCTCGTGCGCGGCACAGCACCGCCGTGTCGCCCCGGCTAAAATTGAATTAGGCGATCCTTGGCCTTCTTTCGCCGCCGCTCAATTCGCCACCTTTCTCAATTCCGCGGCGAGACACTCCATCGGTAAACGAGGATTTACGAGGGCAGGTCTTATTGAGCGAGCGATGGGTGTGCGGTGCGAGGTACTGGGAACTAAATTATTGTGAAAGCGAGAAGCTTTATTTTAGATCGTTTTTTTCTTTTCACTCTCGGTCGCTGGAGAGCGTGCGAGATATAGGGGTAAATTATTCGGTCGCCGTGTGGGAAAGGACAGAAGTTGCGAGAGCGAAATTTTATTAGTGATAAATGGGGGCGTGCACACGTTGGCCGTATTTTTTCCGGGACGCAAAAACTTTCGTTTGTTTACTATGAGAGAATTTCTTGAAATAGAGGAAATTGATTTCAGTGAAACGAAGCATTACACTTGCAGATGCATAGAAGAAGATTCCTCATGCGCATTTTTTTACACGCCGATGAAATGAAATATTTATTGCAATTCCACCATAAATCGTTGATGCAATGAATCCTTGAATTCTTAAATAGTGTGAAAATTGTCGCTTCGATATTGCAATCTCGAATAGAGAAATACATCGAACTCGAAGATCACGTAAATATTTTTAATCATGTTTTCGTTAAAAAAACTGTATTTATTACCATGCCGAAAGGTAAATACCACATTCGTCGCTGCTCATTAAAAGGTATGTTTGAATCGTTTCCATTTTCAAATCAGAATGCGCTTGTTCAAATGTTTAAGCACGTCATTATGAAAAATACTCACGAAAGCGCTCGTAATTCAAATTTACCATGACACAGCTATTCGCATTATGCATTCTACGAAAGTGTCGGGGTACACAACTTTAAAGCGGCTAAATATTTAGTCAATCTGATAAAAAAAGACTCCTTTCAACCAGTGTCAGTATAGTTCCGCGCGACATACCGCGACTGTGTTGACTCCCCCTTCGGTGCAAGCAGGAAAAATCGCAACATGACGGCTCTCGCGAACGGATTTCTTTCGCATTTTAATTATTCGCGCCTATACGACCGGTATATTAACAAAATTAATTACTGTACCGGGCGCCTGAGCATTGCCGATCACGAGCACTTGTCCGCAATTGCAATCCAGTGCGCAATCAAAGTCGGAAAGAAAACTTCTCAAAAGTTCTTCTGACTGGCGATCAAAATATTTTCCTTTAATAATTAATGGATAACGTAAAATGAGTAATTGAACCTTACGAGAAAGAAATTATGTGGCAAAAAAAGGAACTTCTCACATTAATTTCCTATACTATTACATCTAACAGATCGCACATACCTATCAGATTTTCAAAACTTTAATTTAATTATGTATCTCTCACTATCAGCTTTCAAAAAGCCTTTCAAGCACCTACAATCAACATTTTTTATTCCTATAAATGTACTAAAAGAAAAAAAAATACATGACAGCCATGAATTTTCAAGAAACGTTAACACCTGTTAACAAAATCCTAAAAATTCCAGGAGCATTCAAACTTTACGACAGCTAAGTGTCGAAAAAAACATACCCCTCCGCCAAGCGAAGGGGTATACAACGGTGCTTTCCCGCATGGGCGCACATCATCATGGCTCATTCACACGGCGAAGAAAAATGCGCGGAGTCGAACCTGCCGTCGTCTAGGAAACGCTCTCGACTCGCCGGCCTTGGTGCGCCGCGGGGAGAGCCTCGCGAGCGCAACCGCGCCGATAATCCGATTTGCATACGTGCCGGTTGCGCAACGTGCATAGGCAGCGAGGTTTGTTGCTCCCGCGGTTCGCCGAGGCTAGTTAGAATACAAGAGCGGCACCGATAAAAATGCTCCGTTCGTAAATCACCCGCCGCACCGTGTGCTAATTATTAACAGTAAATCACCAGTGGGGAGGTGTTTAATGGTTTCTCCGAGAGTTACTGGTTCGAAGCGGTGTAATTATCGGGGGTTTCGTTATTTACGTTGATTATTTATCATGGGATCGATAATGATCAGGATTTAGTAGGGGAATGCTACGGATGTTGCTTGAAGTAGATTTCTTCTTATAGTGTATTGCCGTTAGTCGGTAACGTAGGTTTGTGGAGAAAGTGTAACTGTCGGATGAAAATCTACCTTACCCACAGTAATAAAGAAAGGTTGCCTATTTTACGATTGGAGATGTGGTATTAACGAAGATTCCTATTATAACATTGACGATTTCATGTCTGGAAATGCTCGAATAATCACTGTACCAAGAAATCAATACTTTTACATTATGAAAGGCCAGGCGTACTACCTGCAAAATAATTGAGAAATAATTCAAAATGTAATTATTGCTTTATAAAATAAAAATATTCGGGGTATTATATACCTTAACATACTAATCATTAAATACAAGCTTTAAAACCAGTAAAACAAATAAATCCTACGCAGAGAAAACATTATTGGTAGACAAAAGACTGTACGAAATGAACGTTCTATAAATTCTCAGCAAACAAATTAAAAGATCTTCACTTGGAGTATGACAACCTTTCAATTTCTCACACACAGAATCCTCTATTTCTCCCCACCGCGATTTCAATCCAGCCGTCTCGATCGCAGCCTCCCGGGAATCCACCTTTCACACCTAAGATATCGATCGGCTCTCGCGCGGGTCCCGACGTAAACATTTTCGCGCGCAGGAGCAACAACCTCGTCGCGCACGCACGACCGTTGCGTAAGCGCCATCGTGAAAGAAAAAAAAAGGCAGCAAAGATGCCGGTGCAACTTACGTCGGCGGGCGCTCGAGCGGCAAATCCCATCGATCGCCCTGCTCGCGAAAAAAAAAGTGGAACGCCCTTCTGACTAATTGAGAGTCGATTTTTTCTTCCGTCGCGCGTACTCCCAGCCGAGAAAGGAGGGAGAAGGGGGGGGAGGGAGAATAATCAGTGAACTCGAGAAGAATTCGCGAGGCGGGGGAGAAAAAAAGAAGGGATCGTGCATTGTGCGCGCGGGCGAGCGGTACTTTACTTACTTACTTGTATTCAAATTTCGACAGGCTGCTCCGGAATTGTGGTATTTAGTTAATTGACCAATTTACGCCGCGGAACTGTTTGGTCGGTGGAAGCGCGAAAGAGAGATCGTGTGTAATTATGCGAGAACTATTTGATGCGAAAAAAATGTGCGGATCCCGAGGGTTGTAGCAGAATTTCTTTCAAAAGAATTATTTACATGTCCACGCATGATTCATTTTGAAATATTAATTGTTGTATTGCTGATTTAATTTTTACTGATGTTTGAACTTGGTTGCTAATTCAATTGAGGGTACGATAAAGCACATGAGTCAATTGAAATAAAATAAAGTTATTTCATTCAAATTTGTAGGCAAATTTTTGTATTCATTAAATTGCATATATTAGAAAGATATAGAATATATCTATAAATTAATAAGGTTTATATAAGTATATATGCATCTTATTTTTAAAAAATGAGAGACCTAGTGTTTACTTTCTAAATAAATGAAAAACGAAAAAAAAGCCATTTAGTGTTAATATTACTCGTTACTCGAATTAAATACTTCTATCCTCAACATTTTATGGGTTTCTTTTAAAATACAAGCTATAAATTGTAGAAGGCAGTATTCTGCGCTTTCGTAAAATTCGAAACGGTACTCGCATTTGAATCAAGTTCAAATAAGTTTACCCTTACTTCTCAGATTACTGCAGGCAATAATCTGGACATACGCTCAACAAAATTACCCAATAAATCCAAAGTATCGTAATCTATTAAAACCAACAAATACATCTTCCTGCACAACGGGCAATAAACTTGGCGATAAAATTAAACTCAACTCGGGTCCGAATGATCGCACCGACCACACGACCCGAATGTTGTGACATAAGGCCGACGCCGGTGCTCCCACCGGACAAGCCACGAAATCGCCGGCCTTCTGTCCGCGTCCACCATCCCCCTCGGCCTCCCCTGCGGTGCAGCGCGCTCCCGATTCCCGCAGCGGGTCAGAGGCGGCGTGAAATCGGTCGGCGGCCGCTTGTTTCTGCGAGCGATTGCGAACCGCGGGGGCGGCGTTCGTGCGTGCACGCGACGCGAACGCGCAAAGTTTGGGGGGCAATTCTCGCGTGACTCAACGTCCACCGGGGGAGTCAATTAGAACGGGGATAGGGCGGACTCGCCGGCTGTGCGGCCGATTTTTCACGTCGGTGCTTGCGATCGAGACTGCATGTGTTAATCGCTTACGATTTCATGGGTGCATCAATTTTTTTTTTCTTGATGATTCAGGACTAATGGAGTGAGAGACTGGTATTAGCTATTAACTGTATTTATCAATGGAGTGACAGAAAAGTTGTTTTATTAAATGTGTGTTGTAGATTATTTCGGTTTTGGATTAAAATATTTGGTAATTAAAGAAAAATGGTGTAGTGTAAATTACTTTTTCCTAGAAGCAGGAAGATAGACTCAAGTTAAGAAAAAAAATGACTATATTTGTGAATAAAATTAATACAAATTTATAGCTTCAAGTGTATTATCTAAAGTTAAATTAGTGAAAACCCACTACAATTAGTGGAATTTCACTAAAATTTAGTGAAAAGAGCTACACTATTCATTGATTAGTGGAGCAATTTCCACTAATTTTAGTGGGTTTTCACTAATTCAACTTTAGAGGGTAAGAAGTATTAATAAGTAGTCCGCGTTGGACAGTGGTTAAGTATTTCTCTAAATCGAATTTTTGTTTCATTCATTTTTTTTGTATTTGTTTATAAGTCATGACTTTTGTTCGCATTCTAGTTTTATTTATCGCAAAAATACTGCCAATGAATTAATTGTAAATAAGCATCAACGTATGTGAAAAAGTACCCATAAAATGTTATATTTTATTATTACAATGTTTTATAATTGAATTTGAAAACGTAAGAAACAATTTAATGTGCATATAAAACAATAAAACATCATTGAAATAAAAATGGTATGACAATGATTGCTTATTTAATTAAAGAGTTGCAAAATAACGTGCAACTTAATGTAGACATTTATCCACCCATAAATTATCTGCAAAGCCGCGAAATCTTAAAATTTTCAATGGAATATAAAGTTTCAATGATGCCATGTAACGTGTGTCTCTCAAGCGAAAAGAAACTTTTTCCAATACCTTCTTTCTAGTCTACGAGAAATCGCGGGGAAAACTGCTGAGAGAAGATGGAAAAGTGCCCGAGGAGGCCGGATATTTCAGGGAAAATCTTTCGAGCTAAATGAGATGCTCTTTGCGTATATTGAATCTCAGACGACGCGCAGATGGGATGTCTATTACTTTTCTTTCTTCCTACAATAAATTTGTCTTTACCCGACTGCTATTTCTTTGCATAAATTACGCAGAATGAATACTATTAATAAAAGTGTATACTCATGTTTAACAAAAATTATCATGAATGATCTAAACTATATTTTCTAAAAATAATATATATTTGTTTTTTATACGTTTTCTCAAAATATATTAGAAAAACAACTCGATGTTACAATTATAAAACGATAAATAAATCTTCAAATAAAATATACGAGTGATCTCTATTTCCGTCATCAAAACAATCGCTTCCGCAGTACGAATATTAATAAACATGACGCTTCCACGACAGAACCCAGTACCCGCAACTTGTAAAAAAAAAAATTCGCTCGTCGACCCCATCCGAAAATATCGCATGGCATCTCCTGCGCCAAGTACCCCACACGCGCGCGTCTACTCCATCTCCTCGTGAAAATCTGGCAGCGAGGAAAAGCCAACGTAGGCGCGAGCCAACGACGAGCCGATGAAAAGCGCCTTATTACGCGCATAGAGTCGCGAGTCTCCCGTGTACGTATAAGCCCCGCGCGGCATTGCCGCTCTACCGTATACAAACCGGTATCGGCACCTTCAACCGGAATACCGATCTCGGCCGCGTATCGGCCGCACGCTTTTCCACTTCGACATTGAGAGGCCCGCGGCGAGCGCTACTAGCCATTGGTAAACCCGTTCTCGCGCTTATCTCATCGGAGGGGCGCGCGCGCTGTAACGGGACGCCGTCGCGAAATAGGCGATCGCGCGGGGGACACCGCCGGCGAGCACGGAGACCGGTGGAAAAGCTGATCGCCGGAAAAGTGTGCCGATCGCCTTTAGCCGCGGGCCACGCGGCGGGACTATACTGATGGGCGGTGCTATTTTACCTACGCGGGAAGTATTTTTTTTTTTATTGCGATTTAAATATTTATTTAGTCGTAAAATAGATAAGTGCGTTTTTAATTATCTCTACAAGTTCCGAAAGGTGTACAGGTTGAATGCTTTAGAAATGTATGTTTAAAAAACGAGCGTGTCATTAAAGGAACGTTTTAAAAATAAACAAAAGTATTCATAAACATATCAATAGGCATACACATACTCCATCAGACGGTAAATTTTAATTTGATTGTGCCTTCAAAATGCCCTCAAAAACAATCCTCTCTTATTAAATTATACTTTCTACATAAACTCCGAATTTATTCACGGAGTACTTACATGCCGAAACGCGAAGGCTAAAAGCGTATTGAATGAAAAAAGAGCTCGAAAGCCCGCACCTGCCTTTCAAAAAATCTCTCCTCCCGATGGCGAACAATTAGCGCACGCGCGCTGCTTTTTCGCGGAAATTGAAAGGAATAGCGCGCGCGAGCGGCGGAATAATTATTCTCTCACGGCGCGCGCGCTTGCCTCGTTACGAGAAGGCGTGCATCAACAATTATAAAAGGCGTAACGACCGCCGGCGTGCACAGGTAAACCGCGGGGCTTACGTCATGGTGGCTACGGCGTAATCTCATTTTCTTTTTCTTTTTTTTATGCAAAAATCGCTCGGAGATAATGCGTAAAGCCACGCACTTGCGGAAAGCTACAGGGCTCGGATTTACTTTTACGTATAGTTTCCCCCTTCCCGTTTTTTTACCATGCGCAATGAAAAGCATTATCGCGGAGTCATTCGAGTTTACTGAGCTGTCGGTAAAGCATCTCCAGTTTTTTGCAGTTCGTTGAATACTGTAATTTTCGTGATTGAGTGTAATTGATGAAACACGCGTTAGAGCTAATTTATAAGTTTTATTGTGAGACAAATTTTATTATACAAAATTAGATCAACCGGACGAAATAGGTTTTATCGTATTGCATAGTAATCGAGTAACAAATTTATTGAGATGAGAGTGGATTGATCTTGAGGATTATTTTGAACGAATGAATTATGAGCTTCAAATTAATAAACTGAATTACCATCGACATTTCTCTTAATAGAATCTAATTTAAAAAAACCTTTAAAAGGCGCCGAGAGCTATTACATTTTTACGAGCGAATCAATTTCACTCCAGTATAAAAATACAAGTATTATTTATATCTGATTTTTAAATGCTTACGGATATTTATCGTCGAAGTGAGCAACATCACTTCAGCGTTAATCAAGTCGCGACCTTTACTGCTTAAACACTCATCCCGGGAAAGGGGTCGATTACCAATTAACTGAAACGAGACCGATACCGAGGCGATTCATGAATTATCCTTATCGTCAATGACCTTCGTGTCCTTTTATAAGATATCCGTGTTTGCATTGTTCTCCATTATTGCATCACTCAGCAGATTATGGTTTGTTACATTTACTAAATTTTCAGTTTTTAATTCAAATTTCTACAGCTTCTTGGCTTTGCGATTTAGGACTACTTAGGTTTTTTTGTTTGCATTAAAACATAAACTCGAATGCGAACGTGTAACCTCATATCATTACTGTAAGTTTTACTTTTGGACAGAATAGTGTAGAGTTGTCACTGTGCATTTATATGACTCTAGCAATAAAAATAACCGATATGTCGATATTCAAATTCGACGTTATCTCCGTTTTAAAAAAAGAGTTTCGTCATCGTACTGGAAAGCCACAAATAATTTAAAGTATTGAAAAAGAAATTATATGCCATTAATTGATATAATTCATTAAAATTAAATAGTATTTATCTACATGCAATCAAACTAAAATTAACATAATAAAACACTACTTTTTCGTAAAATTAAAATATTAGTCTCTTCGTCTTATAAATCGTAATATTCGCACGTCAGAGCAGCGAAGAAAAAAAGAAGTTCCGCGAGCGCGCGCGGCTAATATCCCCGGGTGGCGGACGCGTCTTGGCCATTCATAAATATGCAAAACTCGAGAACAGACCGGAGACGGAGCGAAAACTCAATTTCCGATTAATTCCCGACCGGCAGTGGGTGCGTAATGCGCTCCTCCGCCTTCCTCGGATGAAGTACGCCGGACGTCTTGAGGAGTTTCAGGCTGCATTCAGAATAGAGCAGTTACTATAGCGGACCTAACGCCCTACACTCAAAGAAAGACGGCATTTTGTATCTAGACTACCTGGATTTGAATGAAACACAAATAAAACTTCGTAGGGATAAAATTACTTCGTTAAGACGTCAGATCCACTAGCAACTGCTCTATTCTGGAGGCAGCTTAAGGCGCTCTCCGCGCCGTCGGCGAGATGAGGCGGCCCGATACACGCGCGCGTATATATACCGTTACACTTGATTACTATGCCCGGCCCGCCACAAAGGAAATGTGGGTGGAAGGTGTATATCAGCCGCGACTTTCTCTTTCTTTATCCTCGCGCGCCTTTTTCCGGCCGCGTTATCACAAGGGGGTGGATTTGATCGGACGAAGAGCTACTTTTGTTTGCGCGGATGTGGATGCTATTAGGTAGAAGTGAGGTTTATGGATTTGCGAAACGAGGCGAAGTGAGCTTCTTCGTACGAGGATGTTTTTTTGGAAACTACCTACCTGCCGCGCGTAAAATCCGTTATTTGGAGCGAGACTACGATTCTCTATGGCAGGAAGTTCGCCGTAAACGCTTGACGCCTTATTCTCGCATTTGAACTATTTGACTTTCGGAAGTGTTATCTTGGCAGTCATTTTTTTTAAGTATCCTGTCGGTATTGTTCAAAAGCCCTACTTTCACTTTTATAATATAATAATGTTGCTGCTGCAATAATTGAGTATACCTTATAAGTAATTTAAATATTTAGTAAACAGTACAAAATACCGTGTTCACGATTTAATTTAAATAAAATGTTCATAATGCCAGTAAAACAGAAAGAGCCTTTAAATTTCTTTCTCAAAAATAAAGTGAACAACACAAAGACAAAAGAAACTACCTCGACAAAATTTTACCACATTCCAGTCCATAACTTCACCATACAATCATTCGTATAAAAAAAGATCCTCCACAAAAGAAAAAAGAGAAAATAGATCTGTATCTCAAGCACTAAAAGCGAAAGCATACTTGGCGACCGATTGCCTCGGCGCTCGAAAAGCGCCCCCAAGTCCCGACGCAATCGTGGATCTTGTTTCCACGGAGGTACCGTCCGCCGCCCCCGGAACCCAACCCATCGAACTCGAGCACAGCAGCGTCGAGCGACTCTCAACGCGGGCGCGCGGGATATACCTCGCAGAGGCCTTCCATGAGAGCGGCTCGAGACTCTCGGCACTCGCCTTGCTCCCTTCTTCTCACGCTGCACAGCTGATTCCGCGAGGAGGGGAGAGGGCCCAGGCCGTGTATGCGCGCACGTTTGCCAGCTACGTCAGATACGCGCCGCCGACTGAGCGCTGTAACGTCATTACGTAAGAGTGTTTTGAATTTACCGCGCGAACCGCGACTGCCGCATCGCTCGGGCAACGTCCGCTCTTTCATTCTTTTAAAGACTTTAACCCGCGTTAAAAGAATTAGCTACGGCTAAACTTTACAGTAAATTCAGATTTCTTCTTTTTTCTCAAATTTTCGGAAAACCATTCCTTTTAAAATAATTTTAATAAAATCTGTATAAATTATTTCAAAAATATTGTAAAGTGATGAAATTCATTAACTGAGGCTTAAAACTGTAATGAAATTTAATAAACTATCCATATCATTTAGCCATAACAAATTTTTTTACACGGTCACACTTCTATTTTAATTTTGCACGCGGGTTTATTTATTTATTTTTATCAACGTATTATCACTACACTCATCAAGGTCATATGCTTTGATTAAAAATTTATATTACTTGGCGTTGGAATGTTTTGGAGTATGGTAATACTGTGTATATGTGTGAAAAAAGGAACACGTTATCTTGAGATTCTTGAATATGTTTTAACGCTTTAAGTGTGTCGGAGACGCGGGCATCCGCGGCTATTTACCAGCTCTGATAGCTACAAGAGAAATGCTACGCTATCGGTCTAACGGATCGCGAACGTCTTATTACGCGAACTTGTTCGTTTCATTTCCACGCTCAGCTCTAAGCAGTTAACTTACGCACATATGCTACGATAACGTGGAACACGCACTCTCTTTTTAGATAAACTATTTTACTTCGTTTTCAAGAATCCCGTTTTTTCCTTAAACTTTGCTATTGTAAAAAAGTGGCTTTTAAGAAAGATAAATAATTTCAGAAAAATTGGTCTAGTTTCCAGTAACTCTCACTGTGAGAAAAGTTACAATGTAGATTGATATCAAGCAAATGAGGAAATAAGTGATGTATTTGAGAATGCAGACGATCTCTATGCGAATAAGTTACAGATCCTCGCATTGTAAACGAAGTCTTTTTCTCCATTTATAAATTTTATACTCCTGCAAAGTTTTTAGTATGCAACAGAAATAATTTTGTCATGGAGCTAGGATCATCTTTGCTGCAAATAGTACAATAATTTGTATACAATATTTTTCAAACAATTCATTCAAATTATACTACCTAATTATTTTA
Source organism: Eurytoma californica (assembly GCA_035586675.1). Taxonomy (NCBI): domain Eukaryota; kingdom Metazoa; phylum Arthropoda; class Insecta; order Hymenoptera; family Eurytomidae; genus Eurytoma; species Eurytoma californica. The sequence continues at coordinate 65,244 of JAXIUT010014312.1, forward strand.
ATGAATGAAAAACAAAATTACAATTTACCTTAAAATCAAGTACTCACCCTATTTTGATGAAATCGAAGACTGCCGGATCGCCGCAGCGTGCCACCACGAATGTTGGCCGGCGCTAGCTCGACCTTTTGACCATCCGTGCCGCTCCGCCGCGACAGCTCCGACAGTTCCGCGACCGGCTGCACCTGCAACCCCAAAAAAAGCATGAGTCACGTACTAGAAGAGAGTGGAAAAAAATCTGCCTAAGTAAGATCGACGCGATAACGGCGCAGGTGCTTCGGAGGGGGCGCAGTAAATTTAACGCTTTTACACGCCCCGTCATTTCGTCTAGATGTAGACACAAGCACCGTCGTCATATCCGTTCGAGACGAAGGAGTGTCTGGCCAATTCTTCCGTTGATTGGGTTTCCGCTGGTTAGAGCCTATACCAATTTCGAAGATTATTGATCTTCGCGTTTTACGAATCTGCTTTTCATCATGTCAGCCCATTGTCAATTTTTATTCCAAAGGAATGCTATCCTAATATCCTTTTCTGACAAGCGGAGGATATCGAGCGTCCGTCAGCTTTTATTTTACTTTCCGGTGTACAGAAACGCGATAGCAATCGTTTCGTTTTTCTAGGTTTGCAACGGACTCGCTTATGTAAAAATATTTCATAATACGTAAACGTAATGTTATACATTTCTCTTTACTTCTTTCACAAAATAAATATTTCGAAGAGAAACATTCTAAATTCGATATTTTTGTTAAGCTGCCGTAACATTTTCAAAGACTATTTTACTACTTTAAAATTAAGAAAATAATGAGTCAAATATCTTTGCAAAATTTTGCAACTGATGCCTGGAGCAAAAATCAAAACTGGAATCAACATGGAGGGTTGCGCAACTGTGAGCGCGATAGAAGAAAGGCTGCCACACGTGAATGCACGCTAATCGATCCCCTCGTACGACGTCGTCACCTGCGACTTCGTCGCCCTCGACATATACTCGCAAATGTCTGCAGCGCAGACGCCGAGAGGAACACCGCCTCGTTGTGAAAAGTCTTACACGGAGAGAATAAACTTAATAAAAATTGTTATTGTGATTAGGAAAGGAGTGACAGTCTTGACAAGCGAGAATTTTTTATATGAAAAATAGTAATTTTTCGTAGTAAAATTATAAAAAGTACTATTTTAATATTAAAAATTGCTAAGTTTATTCTCTCCGTGTACTATCGCGGAATACCAGGTGCACGAGTTTCTCGTTTTCGGGTGCGCGCACATTGTCTTTTCGTTTTTTGAGCTGTTTCTTCTTTTTTAATCCGTTTTTTCAAATATTTTATTGACTCAGAAAAATACCTGGAGTAGAGTATCCGTACTTATTGTTCGAACAATATTTCTAATTTGGTAGCACGTATTTTTATAAAAATTTGACGATTATCAATGTTTCTATAACAGGATTGTAAAGTTTATGAAGTGAAAAGTTATCGTGTGAAAAGAATCTAAGCTCGAGGTTAAGTGAAACGTAAAACTGCATAATAAAACAACATGTAATAAGTAACATAATAAAATACTTTATTTGTATGGGTGTCAAATGTGAAAAAACTGAAATAATAGCAAACAAGGTTATAAATCAATGAAAAAATGTTCACAACACAATTATAGCTTTATAAGAATATTATGTAATGAATTTTGATAAAACGAGAATCTCATGTTTGAAACTGGTAGACCGATCAAAATCTTTGTGAACCTAATTTTCTTTACTTTTTATAAAACAGTGTCATGAGCTTACTGATATACATTTTTATTATTTAAGTATAAAGTTGTGATAAAAAGCAATTAAAATAACTACTGCACACAAAATTATTTTTATCTCTTGAAAATCAATTGCTTCAGTCGCCAAATCGATTATTCAAAATTAAATGAAAACTACAAAAAGAAAATCATCCCCATGAAGACAGGGTGCAATAGTTCGCTCGCCAGGTGAACGTACGTGGGCGTCGGCTCAAAGCCCACCGCGTCACCGGCCGTGAACTGACACGGACTGGCGCGTCCGAGGAGGCGGTGCAGCGCCCGTAAGTACTTGCGCACGTCGTTCGTACATGACGACCGCCTCGAGTCGCCGGTCGGGCAGCCCGTCGCGGCTCCGAGCTCCTAATGCAACGACGCGCGCGAGTCTCACTCACTCGCTCTCTCTTGCAATCGGCTTGCTAAGTCTTCCCGTGGCGGCGGCTCGTTTTTCGTTTCTTTCCTTTTTTGCCGACTCGCCGCTGCGGTTTTTACGAGACGACGAGTGCGCGCTTTTTTTCACCCGCTGAAACGTGAATGGGCCGAGCCGACGTTTATGCATCGGAATGCACACCTCTCGCGGGAATTTATTTGCCGACGATGACACTTTTACGCACGCCTGGCACACTTGACGTGAAATTTTTCAATTTATGATGGATATACGTAGCCGTACCTGTTACATGTACAATGTGAATTTTTTTACTGACATTCCTGTACGCTAACAATTTGTGTATTATTTTCTTGAACTGTTTAGTAATTCGAAAAAATCTTACGGGCATATCTCTTACGCAAAACCCAATTATAAAAAAAACCTAGTGTAAACCCCTTTCCTTTTGGGCGACTAAAGTAAATCCCTTGCTGCAGCTAAGCTGCGCCTATGCAAGTAAAAAAAGAGTGGAGGGCACATGAAGGGTCCACACCGTGTAAGTCTAGTCACGCAGCAAATCGTGGAGGGGAAGCAAGCGGGCACACAAAACCGTGAGCGCCTCGCGTCAAAAGAGCAGCGGAGGATACACGCGGCCGATCGCACATCCTGCTTCCTCTCGCAACTTCATTATACACGCTCACGCACGCTACTACGCATATCGACCCATATGCGCGAGTCCCTTGGCTCCTCTCGAGCCTCACCCCCGCTGCATCAACGTCGCTTCCATGAAATTAATGAAGGCTTTTTTGACGAATATCGATTTATATATGCAGAGTATATTGCAAAGGAGCTGAGACTATTCAAATCAAATTTTTCATTGTTAATAAACTATAAAAAAAACAAAAAAAAAACATAAATTAATTTAAATTAATTAAATATTTGCGGATAAAAATATGTAGTAGTCAAGCGATAAATGCGAGGAGTATTGAATTTCACAATTAATTAAGTGGGAGATTCGCGCTCGGCTCATCCGATCGAGGCGTAAAAAGTGCGCTAACAAGGCCTTTTGTGTGGGGCTTCGGACCGAGAGCCGATGAAAAGGGCCGCGGGATCGCGATACGCGCTTCACGGACGGACTCTCGGCGCCTCTTAATTTACGCCGATTTCTTGCACATGTGATTGCACGCTGAAAAACGGGGTGTTTTTGCGAGAGGCTTCGCGCGCTCGATGCAAACCTTTCCCTTCAAACAAATAAACTTTCGGCATTACCTCACTTTTTATTTTTTCAAACTTTTTTTTTTTTTTTTTTTTTTGCCTAGCGGCCGTAAAGTACAACTTTCTCGGCCGACGCCCGGTCGAAAAGATTTTACTACTTTACGTTTCGCTGGGCAAAACAAAAAAATAGTATATGCACCTTGGCAGGAAATAAAGAATGCCTCAGATCGCATGTTTATCCATAATTTTGAGCAAGTTATATTGACAATCGAAAGTTCGCAGAAGCGATAAATTTTATTACAATTTTTCCAAAGTACTTAAAAACGCAAAATTAATTAAAAACGAAATAAATGGTAAAATGCCGAAAATTAAAGTATGCAAATGAAATTTTAACCGTTTTTTTTTCGCTACTCATATCAAGATTGAATTAAGAATCAGCTGATTCATGTACACAGCACGGACGGAAGGCCAACGTCCGCGAGAAGAAATCAACTGCGTGTCACTTCGTGGTTCACAGACGGGACAAAGCAGGTCACAGATACAGACGCGGCGACTTTTCTGCTCATCCGGCTAGACTGGGAGCTTTTTCCCCTCAGTGCACTCGGTGCGCTTGAGAAAATTACGTTTTGAAACTTGTGGCTATTAAATTTCTAAAATATTTTTAAAAAATTCACGTAAATTAAAAAAAAAATGTTCAATTCACACCTTCAGAAATTTAACGTGCATTTTTTGTTTTAACACCCAGGTGAAGGTAATATATAATATGTCATAATTAAATTTACATTTCAATAACGAAAAACCTACTTTGAAAATCCGACAAACATCAATGGAGAAAAACCTAATTCAAATATATCTGTTCTAAAAATTGATGGTTCCTTAGTTAATCCAATAACAGAAAGGTTAGTAAAAGATGGAAATGTGAAGTAAAATATCAAAGTGATTACATATTTGTGATTAAGATTTTGCAGATCCGTGAAACTTGATTGTAACAATTTTATATTAAGGATGAGAAATATATCTTTACGTAGAATCTAAGAAAACGAATGTTATTTACAATATTACATTACTTTAACACGATGAGAAGAATCGTCAGAAGAATGTGTGTTATGCATGTGTTTTATATGGAAAGCACATAAATAGATTATGCAGACAATCTGCAACACCTATCCTAGTTTAAATTTAGAGGAACTTTAAAACTAGTGGTTAATAATAGTAATTAAATAAAATTAATTTGATTGAAAGAACAAAAGAGCTAGAATACCGATTAAAAATATAGAAAAAAAATCGAGGCCAATGGTTTAAGAAGAAATAATTATTTTAGAATTCGGTCACGCTAATGTCTGTCTCTGAAGTGAATGTAATACACTCAAAAAAGTACATTAAAAGTTTTATTTACTTAGAACATTCGAAAAAACTATAGCAATTTAAAAAGCTATATACTTTTACTGTAATTTCATGAATTATTTAACCATACCGCCATTCCGTCAGTAATCTTCCCCGCGTTTCACTACACCATACTCCTCAGACCGACGACGAGTTCTTATAGCTATTATATATAGAACCACCGAATATTAGTCGACCATCTCCGCGTCGCCGAGCAGCTAGCCTCGTAAATTTCCTAGACCGAGTCTCTCTTACTCCCTTTCCCCGCTCGTTCTCATAAATCTCAGGCGCATCGATCGGCTCGTGCGAGCGCTGCTCGTCCCCAGGGGAGGTTTCTCTCTCTCGCGAATGGCCGGAGGCACCAGGGTAAAAGAAAAAAGAAGAAAAAAGAAGGTAAGAATATTCGTCGACGGTGAAAACGAAGCCGGTATTTCCGAGGCGGCCGACATATAGGAAGCCGAGGTGAAGAGAGAGAGAGAGAGAGAGAAGGCAAGGCCGCCGGAGCAATTGCCGCAGCGTCTCGGCGTGCGCATGCATAAGATGTTTATCGAGCGACGTGTAATGAGCGGAAGACGAGCTTCCGACAACGAGCCGCTCCAGCGAGATTAGCTTTCGGTCGGACGCGAGAGAGAAGACGTCGGCGAGAGCACGAACAACTACACGGGAGCAGCCTCGGTGCGTTTTCTCCCCCTTGACTTTTTCTTCTTTTGGATACCGGTTTTCCATGAAAATTGGTATGCCGGGGCTTTTCGGTGCGCCGATTACGATTTCTGTTGCATTCTGGAATTTCGAAAATGAAGAATGCGGTAGTTTATTGGAAGAAAGAAAACTTTGTTTTTGTTTATTTTAAATTTTAATGAAATTGAGTTTGTGAATTAAATTTTTTATGTAAAGAACTATGTTTGACTGGCAAAGTTTTACCTGACAATAGTGATTCACAGAACACTGTCTTAAAGAAGATCTACTCTTACTTTGTGTTTTAAAAATGATAATGGAAATATTTCTACTGAAGCAGAATTGTGTTTAACAACTGTTTAGCCCGTTATTACGAGATTAACAATTTGTGTATTATATTATACTAGAAGATATTTATTTATAATAGTAATACCTACAATCAACTGAAGTATACCGAATGTCGAACCTACTGAAACTTAAGGAGACAGTCTCTCGAACTGTTCATCCGAGGTTCTTCGTGTACTTTCGCGGTTCAACTCGGCTGACGACGGCGCTCGTGTGTGTATATGCGCGCACGTGAGCGCAAGTGTGTTTACCTGTCCTGCATAACATTACGGTGATTGCACTCGAGAAAAATTATCGGGACGTAGCATCGCGACCGGCGGGCAATGACGCTAACGAGTCGGTTCTTTTTTTAATGAATGTTTACATAATTCCCAAGTAGGGGGCTTATCCGAACTCGCACTAGGGGCGGTGTTTAATGTCACCGGGATATCTCGTTAGCGTGTCTTTAGCATTTACACCTGTTGAAGTTACCCCCTCTCCTTTCGCACTGAAAAAAAATTTACGAGCTGTTATATAACTTACGTAATGAATTCCAACACAAACTGATTAAATTACACGTAATCACTACAATTACCTTAATCAGATATCCCCGTATAGAGCGCGGACCCAAACGAGCTACTTATAAAATAATCGACACTACATCCCACGGGGAGATTCCGGGTAAGAGAGGCCTGCCCCCGTCGTAAAATGAAAAACAATATTGACCCGCTGAGTATCTTATCCCGCGACAAGATGCTGAAGAGCCGTTTGCCGGCTGCCCGCCGCGATGAAAGAACCAGTTTCCCTGGCGGTAGCTCCTCGGGAGTATAGTTTGTTTTCTCCCGCGGGTACGCGTAAATACATAAGCTAAGGACGATTTTCTCGCGCGGCCGAAAATACCGTAGATGCGTCGACGCCCACTCGCCGCGCCGCCGACGAGAATAGACTCCGGTACAGCGGGTCTTCCTTAAGAGAAAGGAGGCGCGATGACTAATAAAAAATCCGGCCGGGAGAGAGAGAGAGTGTGAGGCGCGACGATTACACGACGGGACCCGCGAGGCAGGCGATTTTCGTGGTGCGCGATTTTTATTGGATCTAATTGAAAACGCTTTAGAAAGCTGGGCTCTCCCGAGATCGCTGCTTCACTTTCTAGCTGCGGTGCACCTGCCGGGTTCGTTATTAAAAGTGCGAGCGCGCATGATTTGTAATACCAATTTTGGTAATTATTTTCAGGTCGTTTCCAATTAAATTCCAAAAAGCTGCGCGATAGTTAGATAAGATAATTAGGTAAGAAAATAATTAAATTGTATTTAGTTCAGGAAAACAGTTTTAATATTATTGAAAATGCAGCTGGTTCTTTAACCATATAATTTATGTAAAACGAATGTCTAATAGGTGCAATAAAGTTTTAGAGGTATTCTATATTAAGATTAATATAGCCAACATTTTCACGAAATAAAAGTTAATTCACTCTAAATTTATGCTGCAATGTTAGATTATTAAATTTGTTTTCAATGAAAATAGAATGTAGACTAATAAATGACAATTTCATATTTTAAAAATTCATTTTTTAACAAGTTAAACAACAACTTTACGATGTATCATTTGGAATCAAATCACCCAATTAAGAAACCCCACTCATCGTAAACATCCAAATTAGACTTCTAGACCCACAAATAAAATAATAAATTGTCTAAACGCATCAGCTAAAATTCCAGAAAGTACCGCCATTCTCTTATTAGATAACCTTACGAGTAATCTTTTCTATTTCCCAAACTCGATTGTACAATGCACAATTGAAATAAAGTGAGTTACGGTCATTCGAGAACTGAATGAGTAATACAAAGTAAAGACAAAAAAATGCATAAGGTCTTCAGGTGACATGTACGAGGATTGAATTTAAAACATACGATTATTGATGACGGGCGAACATTACACACCCATTGTCAATATCAATTTGATAAGAACGACTGCCACTGTTTGATCGTGGGTTGTTGACGCAAGGAAGCGAGTGAGTCTTTCTTAGAAAGTTAGCCAATTTTTTTACCGAACTTTTTCCTCGTTAATGAAATCGTTAGAAAACGAACGTTTCCATTATCCAGTTTTCATCTCTAATCACTCGTACGTCAACTTTCTACGATATTCAAATGTAATTACACACCTTTGGTACACTCAATATTTCAAAAAATGTCTCGAACTTAACTAACATTTATTTGCCACAAGAAAATACCACGATAGAAACGGGTTTCTCGATGCTTCGCTACTAGTCACGTCATCGAATCAAATCGCACTATACAGACAAAAAAATCAAGAATAACGCCAATAGGCAGTGGCAGGTTACCTCCTACCGGCGACAAAATTCGAGGCTACGCTTTGGAACCAGTCGCGAAACCGAGCCGCGCGCGAATATCAATTATAACAGTTCCTCGACCCAGCTGACTAGGCGGCCCGATAACGAGTCGGCGATCGCCTTCCGGGAGACGATTTTCACGTGCGTCACGCTTGATCGGCCGCGCTCACCTCGAGGGTGGGCAAAAAAGCACAATAATAACGAGAGGGACCCCGCGCAACTGATAATTTCCCGTTTATTTAACGGAGCGGTCACGTGTTACTTATGCGTTCCGAATATTTGCCTCTCGACATTTCCGGCGAGTTGCGTCTTTTTTGCTGAATTACAATTTAAGGAAAACTGTATACTGTAGATACGATAATTATTGTTGGAAGTATTGTTAAAGTGTAAACTGCATTTACAAAATTTTAGCTTAAACGAAGAAAAAATATTTAACAAAGAGTATTGTTTAAAAGTTATTATCTAATTTTCCATGCTAATGAATAAATCTAAGCGGATACACAACGCATATGCTTACATTATATAAGTAGTAAGTAATAAAAAAATTATTTAAATAACAGAAAGATTATTAAAAATGTATAATTAATTTTACACCTTCTTCCAAAAATAATCAAAAGGAAAATTAAAATAGTTAACTCACTCGCCGACACATTTTAAAATTCAAATGAATTATATACAGTCTTCGGTTGAAACTCTTTGGATACTTAAAGAAAAAAAGGCTAGCCAACTTACTGAAGATACAAGACTACCCCGAGTACTTATCCGAGGCACACGGGGCCTTAGAAAACGAAGGGTTAGGAAGGTAGAGGCGCGAACGCCGAAGAAAAAGCTGCGTCAGTCCGGCCCAGCCTTACGCGCATTCTTCGCGAATGCCAGTGCCGATGGTACAAGTGTTCGAAAAAGAGAGAAAGAGAGAAAGAGAAAGAGAGAGGGAGAGAGAGAAGGCTCGCGCGACCCGGCGCTCGTTTAAATGGAGGATGCTCCCCGCGGAGAATGCGGTTTCGTCCTCTTCTTGTTTTTCCTCGCCTGAAATATTCCGTGAATTTATGGCGCTGAGCCTGCTCAATTTGGGAATAATATCGCCAACTTTTATTTCTTTTAAATGTGCTGCGCTTATATATATATTTAGCTAATATATACCGTCCGTATTTTTTTACGCCTTTAAACTCCCGTTTATTTTTATTTATCTCTTTTCCGAGCCCGTGTACATTTGTAAATTCAGTTCAACAAGTGTAATTAAAAGAAAACCCTGTTGCAAGGTCAACATTTTGTTTCTGTATCAGACTTGTGGTATGTTTTAAAGTTTAAGGGATTAAGAGGCTTCTAAAAGTGACTAGATTAATATTTTCATAAAATTTCATAACTAATTAGTAAAAATAATTATAACTTTGTAAAAGAACGTATTAGTAAATATTTAATAGATTCCATTAACTATAAAATTATTTTTTAACATCGACTAAACAATTTCATTAAAATTTTTATCTCGATTCTAATACTTTCAATATACTCTAATAAAACGCGCCCTCACACAACAAATAGAACAAATTATTTATTTATTTTTCTATCAATTTTTAATTTCAGAATATCTTGAAGGTTTAAATGTATCCCAAGCCTACGTTTAGAATTCAAAACTACCGACCCGATTAAGAAAACTACCCATTCACGCGTCAAATTCACTATCGCCTCGGCACAGGGATCGATGGCTTCAAAGGACGTGTGACGTAGCCGTCGACGGACCTTGCCTGGCCGAGACGTTAGGAGTATTGAGCGCAGTCGGGCGGCTAGCCTCGTGCGTGTGTCGACGAGAGACCTATATAGCGTCACCATGGAAATGGCTACGATCCCTGCGACTATTTCAAGGCTAGCACTCCGCCGAGCTCCGCAGACGGGTCGGCTCCACCTCGACCAGACCTCCTCACGCTCCCTTCGTCCGCACAGGTATCCGTGAGTTACTCCGACGGGCCCGGCGTTTTAACACTTTACTTTTTGACTTTAAACTTTGACAGCTGGAATCGTCACTCGAGAATGATTATTACGGTATTTATCTTTAGATTTGAGTTGAATTGAGATTTTTCATAAATATTTTAGGCTTTCTTTTTCATTTCTTGGATACATCGCTCTTGACTAGTATTAGTAAAAGTGTACATTTACTGTTTATAGTATGTAATATGGTACTTAAAACCAGTAAAATGACAACTGAATGCTGGCATGCCAAGAAAAAGGTGTAAAAAAGTTTGCCAAATTATTTCTGAAAAAAACAATTTAAAAAATTACATTAAACATTTGTATAAATATTTTGTCAGAGTAAACAGTTTTTTCAATAGATAAATAGCTGAACAATATATTATCCATTAATAGCTTTAACAAGAATTTAAATTACGACTGTATAATCGAATACTAAATAATTCAGAGCTTGGATAAGGAATTTTATCCTTATTTTATGTTAGCGCACAACTTTTACTAGTTCCGATTAAAACGAACGTAATTTATTCTCATAATCTTTGTAAATCTAACAAATTTTCCAGTCACGACAACATTTTTCTCCTTCTAAAATAACCAAAACCCCCTCTACAAAAAATTTACCGGCCAATTCTTAAACGATTAGCTTTAAAAAAAAATCGCATCCCACAAACAGGTGCACCTGCGCCGAGCTTACAGCTCCCGAACGAAATCGCCACGTCCTGCACCTTTGAACCCGAGCACTTTCGATTCTCACACCGTTCTGCTGCATACTAATCAAGCGGGGGGAGGAACTCGGCGCGACATAAATCTCGGGGCGTCGGCGCGATCGAGTTTCGCGCAATTCAAGAAAGCCACGGACTGTATTTCCCTCTCGCTCGGGCTGACAATAATTTATCCTGGCGTACGTCCAGGAATTCGGTTAAACGCTCCGGGGCCGCATTTTTCGCGAACCCCGCATTATCTCTCTCTCAGACTGCGGTCCCGCCTTCGCCGCGCGCGCGTATATGAGAGCGCGTGCCAACGCGAGAAATGTGATATATCGAGCCCCTGTGTTTCTCAAAGTCTCCCTCGTTTCTCCTTTTTTTCTTTGTGTGTACGGTGCCCGCAAAAATTGAGCTTTCCAAGTGATAAGCGAACGACCGCACGTGTTTTAATGCCGGCGATTTTTTTTTTCATTTGACCGAGACTCGTTGGGAATGCAATTATTTGCGCTAATAGACGGACGGAGATATCGTGGAATGTTGAATTTTTCAGAATAGATGAAATAATATACGGTTCAAACTATGTCGTAATTGAAGGATAAAAATTTTAGAATTCAAAGCTTCTAGTGAATTTAATAGTACTTTCAATGAAAATAAATATAAAATATCGTAAATCTTATTTCTTCTTTTTAAGGTTAGTCCAGTTTTTCGACTTACGTAAAAATCAAAAGCAATTTTTATTATTAATATATAATATAAAATTTATTTAATCATGAAAAAGGTATGCTGTATTAAAACTATACATTTTTCAATTGTCGTTTAAATGTAAATAAGTCATTGTGCTCGCGAGTTTAAAAAAAGCACTTGAAAAAAATGTACAATACCTTTTTACTCTTGCGAAACCTTTCGTTAACTTAAATCTCTATGCGTACCGCAAAAATCACACATAGCAATTAAAAAAGTTCATTCCGACCAAATTCCGTGCAAAAAACCGAAACAAAAAATTTTTTAGTGAAACGCCTTTTTCTAGAAGGCGAGACCGTTTCCTATCGCAGAATAAAAAACCTCCGCCGAGTCCCTCCTCCCGAGTATGATATACAAGCCTTTGTTTTTTTTTTACTTAAATTTACAGCCTCGAGAAGTTTCTTGAGTCATACTCGCAACGTATAAGTACACTCTTGAAAAGAGCGGCGTTTTTTTCCCTCGAGCGCGCACAGAGACCGTCCCTGCGCGCATACTCGGAATAGTTGCGCACCCGACGAGGACGATGACGCCCGGCATATTAATCACCGAGCCGCGACCGCGTTATTATCATTCGAAAGGAGGCAGCTCGAAATTTTCAACGAGTTAGACTTCACTCCCGGATCGGGAAAAACTATAATCGCCGAGTAAATGAATGGACTATTAAAACTTCAAATGGATCGAGGCTTGAACATCTAGTGGATTAATCGCTATTCTATAAAATAAATCTTATTCCCATAATTTACTGTTTTAACATTAAAAAAAAATTGTAAGCTAATGTAAGATCTTTTTCATAAATTATTGATGAAAAATTTGTAATTGTCTTTCACCTCTAATTAAAATAAAAGCTCATTCAATTTAATAAACAAAAAAAATGAATTCATCAAATTAACAAAGCTATCATTATTTCATTAAAATAAGTGTTGCGTCCGCCCCCATATAAGCCATGACACATTTACACGCAATTTTCGTCCTGACGGTGTCCTTATACAATTACGTTAAAATTCATTAAAATCCCGCGGCGTCCCACGTAATCGTGCGGCGAAGGCACACGGCTTCTCTTTCTCCAGCGCGCCAGAGATGAGCCCAGGGAGTCGAGGGCGACGGCGCGCTCCTCCGTGGCTCTTCTTCGAGTCGGCACTACACGACTCGCAGATTCCTCGCGCCTTTCACCGGCGCACTCGCGATTAGCTATGTATATGCGGCGGGCGAGCAAAGAGAGAGAGAGAGAGATAGAGAGATAGAGAGAGAGAAAGAGAGAGAGAGAGAGAGAGAGAGAGAGAGAGAGAGAGAGACAGACAGACCGCAAAAAATTCTAGCTGAACGCCACTCGATTTTCTAATCGAGACTGAGAACCGAG